>JAPZIH010001123.1:39757-58982 GCA_027410445.1 Discoglossus pictus
CAGGCTACTGATATTCAATCGATTACAGTAAAAAAAGGGTTGTTTTATTTCACTGCACACTACAGTGGCACTAGATATGAGTGTCACTGGTCACTGGCAAATGTTAGCAGACTAGATGCAATAGGCCTCACACACACGCCTTTAGGCAGGCTACTGATATTCAATCGATTACAGTAAAAAAGGTTGTTCTATTTCCCTGCACACTATGGTGACACTAGATATGAGTGTCACTGCGCATTGGCAAAAGTTGGCAGACTAGATGCAATAGGCCTCACACACATGCCTTTAGGCAGGCTACTGATATTCAATCGATTACAGTAAAAAAAAGGTTGTTTTATTTCCCTGCACACTACGGTGACACTAGATATGAGTGTCACTGGGCACTGGCAAAAATTGGCAGACTGGATGCATTAGGCCTCACACACACGCCTGTAGGCAGGCTACTGATATTCAATCGATTACAGTAAAAAAAGGTTGTTTTATTTCTCTGCACACTACGGTGGCACCAGATATGAGTGTCACTGGGCTCTGGCAAAAGTTGGCGGACTAGATGCAATAGGCCTCACACACACGCCTTTAGGCAGGCTACTGATATTCAATCATTTACAGTAAAAAAAGGGTTGTTTTATTTCACTGCACACTACGGTGGCACTAGATATGAGTGTCACTGGGCACTGGCAAAAGTTGGCAGACTAGATGCAATAGGCCTTACACACACGCCTTTAGGCAGGCCACTGATATTCAATCGATTACAGTAAAAAAAGGGTTGTTTTATTTCACTGCACACTCTGGTAGCACTAGATATGAGTGTCTCTGGGCACTGGCAAAAGTTGGCAGACTAGATGCAATAGGCCTCACACACACGCCTTTAGGCAGGCTACTGATATTCAATCGATTACAGTAAAAAAAGGGTGTTTTTATTTCACTGCACACTACGGTGGCACTAGATATGAGTGTCACTGTGCACTGGAAAAGGTTGGCAGACTAGATGCAATAGGCCTCACACACACGCCTCTAGGCAGGCTACTGATATTCAATCGATTACAGTAAAAAAAGGGTTGTTTTATTTAAATGCAAGCTACTGTGACACCAGATATGAGTGTCACTGCGCACTGGCAAAAGTTGGCAGACTAGATGCAATAGGCCTCACACACACGCCTTTAGGCAGGCTACTGATATTCAATCGATTACAGTAAAAAAAAGGTTGTTTTATTTCACTGCAAGCTACTGTGACACCAGATATGAGTGTCACTGCGCACTGGCAAAAGTTGGCAGACTAGATGCAATAGGCCTCACACACACGCCTTTAGGCAGGCTACTGATATTCAATCGATTACAGTAAAAAAGGTTGTTTTATTTCTCTGCACACTACGGTGACACTAGATATGAGTGTCACTGCGCATTGGCAAAAGTTGGCAGACTAGATGCAATAGGCCTCACACACACGCCTTTAGGCAGGCTACTGATATTCAATCGATTACAGTAAAAAAAAGGGTTGTTTTATTTCACTGCACACTCTGGTGGCACTAGATATGAGTGTCTCTGGGCACTGGCAAAAGTTGGCAGACTAGATGCAATAGGCCTCACACACACGCCTGTAGGCAGGCTACTGATATTCAATCGATTACAGTAAAAAAAGTGTTGTTTTATTTCACTGCACACTACGGTGGCACTAGATATGAGTGTCTCTGGGCACTGGCAAAAGTTGGTAGACTACATGCAATAGGCCTCACACACACGCCTGTAGGCAGGCTACTGATATTCAATCGATTACAGTAAAAAAAGGTTGTTTTATTTCCCTGCACACTACGGTGACACTAGATATGAGTGTCACTGGGCACTGGCAAAAGTTGGCAGACTAGATGCCATAGGCCTCACACACACGCCTTTAGGCAGGCTACTGATATTCAATTGATTACAGTAAAACAAGGGTGTTTTTATTTCACTGCACACTACGGTGACACTAGATATGAGTGTGTCTGGGCACTGGCAAAAGTTGGCAGACTAGATGCAATAGGCCTCACACACACGCCTGTAGGCAGGCTACTGATATTCAATTGATTACAGTAAAACAAGGGTGTTTTTATTTCACTGCACACTACGGTGACACTATATATGAGTGTCTCTGGGCACTGGCAAAAGTTGGCAGACTAGATGCAATAGGCCTCACACACACGCCTGTAGGCAGGCTACTGATATTCAATTGATTACAGTAAAAAAAGGGTGTTTTTATTTCACTGCACACTACGGTGACACCAGATATGAGTGTCACTGCGCACTGGCAAAAGTTGGCAGACTAGATGCAATAGGCCTCACACACACGCCTTTAGGCAGGCTACTGATATTCAATCGATTACAGTAAAAAAAGGCTTGTTTTATTTCACTGCAAGCTACTGTGACACCAGATATAAGTGTCACTGCGCATTGGCAAAAGTTGGTAGACTAGATGCAATAGGCCTGACACACGCCTTTAGGCAGGCTACTGATATTCATTCGATTACAGTAAAAAAAGGATTGTTTTATTTCACTGCACACTCTGGTGGCACTAGATATGAGTGTCTCTGGGCACTGGCAAAAGTTGGCAGAATAGATGCAATAGGCCTCACACACACGCCTGTAGGTAGGCTACTGATATTCAATTGATTACAGTAAAAAAAGGGTTGTTTTATTTCACTGCACACTACGGTGGCACTAGATATGAGTGTCACTGGGCACTGGCAAAAGTTGGCAGACTAGATGCAATAGGCCTCACACACACACGCCTGTAGGCAGGCTACTGATATTCAATCGATTACAGTAAAAAAATGTTTTTTTTATTTCACTGCACACTACGGTGGCACTAGATATGAGTGTCACTGGGCACTGGCAAAAGTTGTCAGACTAGATGCAATAGGCCTCACACACACGCCTGTAGGCAGGCTACTGATATTCAATTGATTGCAGTAAAAAAAGTGTTGTTTTATTTCACTGCAAGCTACTGTGACACCAGATATGAGTGTCACTGCGCATTGGCAAAAGTTGGCAGAATAGATGCAATAGGCCTCACACACACGCCTGTAGGCAGGCTACTGATATTCAATCGATTACAGTAAAAAAAGGGTTGTTTTATTTCACTGCAAGCTACTGTGACACCAGATATGAGTGTCACTGCGCACTGGCAAAAGTTGCCAGACTAGATGCAATAGGCCTCACACACATGCCTTTAGGCAGGCTACTGATATTCAATCCATTACAGTAAAAAAAGGGTTGTTTTATTCCACTGCAAGCTACTGTGACACCAGATATGAGTGTCACTGCGCACTGGCAAAAGTTGGCAGACTAGATGCAATAGGCCTCACACACACGCCTGTAGGCAGGCTACTGATATTCAATCGATTACAGTAAAAAAAGGTTGTTTTATTTCCCTGCAAACTACGGTGACACTAGATATGAGTGTCACTGCGCATTGGCAAAAGTTGGCGGACTAGATGTAATAGGCCTCACACACACGCCTGTAGGCAGGCTACTGATATTCAATCGATTACAGTAAAAAAAGGGTTGTTTTATTTCACTGCACGCTACGGTGGCAACAGATATGAGTGTCACTGGGCTCTGGCAAAAGTTGGCGGACTAGATGCAATAGGCCTCACACACACGCCTTTAGGCAGGCTACTGATATTCAATCGATTACAGTAAAAAAAGGGTTGTTTTATTTCACTGCACACTACGGTGGCACTAGATATGAGTGTCAGTGGGCACTGGCAAAAGTTGGCAGACTAGATGCAATAGGCCTCACACACACGCCTTTAGGCAGGCCACTGATATTCAATCGATTACAGTAAAAAAAGGGTTGTTTTATTTCACTGCAAGCTACTGTGACACCAGATATGAGTGTCACTGCGCACTAAGCAAAAGTTGGCAGACTAGATGCAATAGGCCTCTCACACACGCCTTTAGGCAGGCCACTGATATTCAATCGATTAGAGTAAAAAAAGGGTTGTTTTATTTCACTGCAAGCTACTGTGACACCAGATATGAGTGTCACTGCGCATTGGCAAAAGTTGGCAGACTAGATGCAATAGGCCTCACACACATGCCTTTAGGCAGGCTACTGATATTCAATCGATTACAGTAAAAAAAGGGTTGTTTTATTTCACTGCACACTCTGGTAGCACTAGATATGAGTGTCTCTGGGCACTGGCAAAAGTTGGCAGACTAGATGCAATAGGCCTCACACAAACGCCTTTAGGCAGGCTGCTAATATTCAATCGATTACAGTAAAAAAAGGGTGTTTTTATTTCACTGCACACTACGGTGGCACTAGATATGAGTGTCACTGTGCACTGGAAAAGGTCGGCAGACTAGATGCAATAGGCCTCACACACACGCCTCTAGGCAGGCTAATGATATTCAATCGATTACAGTAAAAAAAGGCTTGTTTTATTTCACTGCAAGCTACTGTGACACCAGATATGAGTGTAACTGCGCACTGGCAAAAGTTGGCAGACTAGATGCAATAGGCCTCACACACACGCCTTTAGGCAGGCTACTGATATTCAATCGATTACAGTAAAAAAGGTTGTTTTATTTCCCTGCACACTATGGTGACACTAGATATGAGTGTCACTGCGCATTGGCAAAAGTTGGCAGACTAGATGCAATAGGCCTCACACACATGCCTTTATGCAGGCTACTGATATTCAATCGATTACAGTAAAAAAAGGGTTGTTTTATTTCACTGCACACTCTGGTGGCACTAGATATGAGTGTCTCTGGGCACTGGCAAAAGTTGGCAGACTAGATGCAATAGGCCTCACACACACGCCTGTAGGAAGGCTACTGATATTCAATCGATTACAGTAAAAAAAAAAATGTTTTATTTCACTGCACACTACGGTGGCACTAGATATGAGTGTCACTGCACATTGGCAAAAGGTGGCAGACTAGATGCAATAGGCCTCACACACATGCCTTTAGGCAGGCTACTGATATTCAATCGATTACAGTAAAAAAAGGGTTGTTTTATTTCACTGCACACTACGGTGGCACTAGATATGAGTGTCACTGCACATTGGCAAATGTTGGCAGACTAGATGCAATAGGCCTCACACACATGCCTTTAGGCAGGCTACTGATATTCAATCGATTACAGTAAAAAAAAGGTTGTTTTATTTCCCTGCACACTACGGTGACACTAGATATGAGTGTCACTGGGCACTGGCAAAAATTGGCAGACTAGATGCATTAGGCCTCACACACATGCCTGTAGGCAGGCTACTGATATTCAATCGATTACAGTAAAAAGGGTTGTTTTATTTCTCTGCACACTACGGTGGCACCAGATATGAGTGTCACTGGGCTCTGGCAAAAGTTGGCGGACTAGATGCAATAGGCCTCACACACACGCCTTTAGGCAGGCTACTGATATTCAATCATTTACAGTAAAAAAAGGGTTGTTTTATTTCACTGCACACTACGGTGGCACTAGATATGAGTGTCACTGGGCACTGGCAAAAGTTGGCAGACTAGATGCAATAGGCCTTACACACACGCCTTTAGGCAGGCCACTGATATTCAATCGATTACAGTAAAAAAAGGGTTGTTTTATTTCACTGCACACTCTGGTAGCACTAGATATGAGTGTCTCTGGGCACTGGCAAAAGTTGGCAGACTAGATGCAATAGGCCTCACACACACGCCTTTAGGCAGGCTACTGATATTCAATCGATTACAGTAAAAAAAGGGTGTTTTTATTTCACTGCACACTACGGTGGCACTAGATATGAGTGTCACTGTGCACTGGAAAAGGTTGGCAGACTAGATGCAATAGGCCTCACACACACGCCTCTAGGCAGGCTACTGATATTCAATCGATTACAGTAAAAAAATGGTTGTTTTATTTCAATGCAAGCTACTGTGACACCAGATATGAGTGTCACTGCGCACTGGCAAAAGTTGGCAGACTAGATGCAATAGGCCTCACACACACGCCTTTAGGCAGGCTACTGATATTCAATCGATTACAGTAAAAAAAGGTTTTTTTATTTCACTGCAAGCTACTGTGACACCAGATATGAGTGTCACTGCGCACTGGCAAAAGTTGGCAGACTAGATGCAATAGGCCTCACACACACGCCTTTAGGCAGGCTACTGATATTCAATCGATTACAGTAAAAAAGGTTGTTTTATTTCTCTGCACACTACGGTGACACTAGATATGAGTGTCACTGCGCATTGGCAAAAGTTGGCAGACTAGATGCAATAGGCCTCACACACATGCCTTTAGGCAGGCTACTGATATTCAATCGATTACAGTAAAAAAAAGGGTTGTTTTATTTCACTGCACACTCTGGTGGCACTAGATATGAGTGTCTCTGGGCACTGGCAAAAGTTGTCAGACTAGATGCAATAGGCCTCACACACACGCCTGTAGGCAGGCTACTGATATTCAATCGATTACAGTAAAAAAAGTGTTGTTTTATTTCACTGCACACTACGGTGGCACTAGATATGAGTGTCTCTGGGCACTGGCAAAAGTTGGTAGACTACATGCAATAGGTCTCACACACACGCCTGTAGGCAGGCTACTGATATTCAATCGATTACAGTAAAAAAAGGTTGTTTTATTTCCCTGCACACTACGGTGACACTAGATATGAGTGTCACTGGGCACTGGCAAAAGTTGGCAGACTAGATGCAATAGGCCTCACACACACGCCTTTAGGCAGGCTACTGATATTCAATCGATTACAGTAAAAAAGGTTGTTTTATTTCCCTGCACACTACGGTGACACTAGATATGAGTGTCACTGCGCATTGGCAAAAGTTGGCAGACTAGATGCAATAGGCCTCACACACATGCCTTTAGGCAGGCTACTGATATTCAATCGATTACAGTAAAAAAAGGGTTGTTTTATTTCACTGCACACTCTGGTGGCACTAGATATGAGTGTCTCTGGGCACTGGCAAAAGTTGGCAGACTAGATGCAATAGGCCTCACACACACGCCTGTAGGCAGGCTACTGATATTCAATCGATTACAGTAAAAAAAGGGTTGTTTTATTTCACTGCACACTCTGGTGGCACTAGATATGAGTGTCTCTGGGCACTGGCAAAAGTTGGCAGACTAGATGCAATAGGCCTCACACACACGCCTGTAGGAAGGCTACTGATATTCAATCGATTACAGTAAAAAAAGGGTTGTTTTATTTCACTGCACACTACGGTGGCACTAGATATGAGTGTCACTGCACATTGGCAAAAGTTGGCAGACTAGATGCAATAGGCTTCACACACATGCCTTTAGGCAGGCTACTGATATTCAATCGATTACAGTAAAAAAAGGGTTGTTTTATTTCCCTGCACACTACGGTGACACTAGATATGAGTGTCACTGCGCATTGGCAAAAGTTGGCAGACTAGATGCAATAGGCCTCACACACACGCCTTTAGGCAGGCTACTGATATTCAATCGATTACAGTAAAAAAAAGGGTTGTTTTATTTCACTGCACACTCTGGTGGCACTAGATATGAGTGTCTCTGGGCACTGGCAAAAGTTGTCAGACTAGATGCAATAGGCCTCACACACACGCCTGTAGGCAGGCTACTGATATTCAATCGATTACAGTAAAAAAAGTGTTGTTTTATTTCACTGCACACTACGGTGGCACTAGATATGAGTGTCTCTGGGCACTGGCAAAAGTTGGTAGACTACATGCAATAGGTCTCACACACACGCCTGTAGGCAGGCTACTGATATTCAATCGATTACAGTAAAAAAAGGTTGTTTTATTTCCCTGCACACTACGGTGACACTAGATATGAGTGTCACTGGGCACTGGCAAAAGTTGGCAGACTAGATGCCATAGGCCTCACACACACGCCTTTAGGCAGGCTACTGATATTCAATCGATTACAGTAAAAAAGGCTGTTTTATTTCCCTGCACACTACGGTGACACTAGATATGAGTGTCACTGCGCATTGGCAAAAGTTGGCAGACTAGATGCAATAGGCCTCACACACATGCCTTTAGGCAGGCTACTGATAATCAATCGATTACAGTAAAAAAAGGGTTGTTTTATTTCACTGCACACTCTGGTGGCACTAGATATGAGTGTCTCTGGGCACTGGCAAAAGTTGGCAGACTAGGTGCAATAGGCCTCACACACACGCCTGTAGGCAGGCTACTGATATTCAATCGATTACAGTAAAAAAAGGGTTGTTTTATTTCACTGCACACTCTGGTGGCACTAGATATGAGTGTCTCTGGGCACTGGCAAAAGTTGGCAGACTAGATGCAATAGGCCTCACACACACGCCTGTAGGAAGGCTACTGATATTCAATCGATTACAGTAAAAAAAGGGTTGTTTTATTTCACTGCACACTACGGTGGCACTAGATATGAGTGTCACTGCACATTGGCAAAAGTTGGCAGACTAGATGCAATAGGCTTCACACACATGCCTTTAGGCAGGCTACTGATATTCAATCGATTACAGTAAAAAAAGGGTTGTTTTATTTCCCTGCACACTACGGTGACACTAGATATGAGTGTCACTGCGCATTGGCAAAAGTTGGCAGACTAGATGCAATAGGCCTCACACACACGCCTGTAGGCAGGCTACTGATATTCAATCGATTACAGTAAAAAAAGGGTGTTTTTATTTCACTGCACACTACCGTGGCACTAGATATGGGTGTCACTGGGCACTGGCAAAAGTTAGCAGACTAGATGCAATAGGCCTCACACAGACGCCTGTAGGCAGGCTACTGATATTCAATCGATTACAGTAAAAAAAGGGTTGTTTTATTTCCCTGCACACTACGGTGACACTAGATATGAGTGTCACTGCGCATTGGCAAAAGTTGGCAGACTAGATGCAATAGGCCTCACACACACGCCTTTAGGCAGGCTACTGATATTCAATCGATTACAGTAAAAAAAGGGTTGTTTTATTTCACTGCACACTCTGGTAGCACTAGATATGAGTGTCTCTGGGCACTAGCAAAAGTTGTCAGACTAGTTGCAATAGGCCTCACACACACGCCTGTAGGCAGGCTACTGATATTCAATCGATTACAGTAAAAAAAGGGTGTTTTTATTTCACTGCACACTACCGTGGCACTAGATATGGGTGTCACTGGGCACTGGCAAAAGTTAGCAGACTAGATGCAATAGGCCTCACACAGACGCCTGTAGGCAGGCTACTGATATTCAATCGATTACAGTAAAAAAAGGGTTTTTTTATTTCACTGCACACTCTGGTAGCGCTAGATATGAGTGTCTCTGGGCACTGGCAAAAGTTGGCAGACTAGTTGCAATAGGCCTCACACACACGCCTTTAGGCAGGCTACTGATATTCAATCGATTAGAGTAAAAAAAGGGTTGTTTTATTTCACTGCAAGCTACTGTGACACCAGATATGAGTGTCACTGCGCATTGGCAAAAGTTGGCAGACTAGATGCAATAGGCCATATTAAGACCATTATGGGCCTGTTACAACCCAACATTAACCACATAAGTGCCATGACGCTCCTCAAGGACCATCATGACACTAAGTATAAACACTACACTGGACTATACCCCCCCAATAAAACATTAAATATCAACTAAACACCCTCTACACTAACCTATTAACACCTACACTACTTACCTACACTACCTACCTACCCCCTAATAACCACCCCACCACTCTAATTACACAAAAAATAAAAAATCTACATTACAGAAAATAAAAAAACCTAAGTCACAAAAAATAAAAAAAAGGAACATTACAGAAAATAAAAAAATACCTTATAACCCCCCCCCCCACTATAGAAAGAAAAAAAAAATACACACATGAAAAGGAAATACATACATACATACAATACAATACAAATACATACAATACAAATGAAATGAAACACAATACAATACACCCCTATCTAATATACAATACATCCTATCTATCTAATATACATCCCGCAATCTAATATACAATAAATACTATTTATCTAATATACATACTATCTATCTAATATACATCCCCCAATCTATCTAAATAAATATCAAAATCTAATATACATCCTATCTATCTAATATACATCCCCCAATCTATCTAAATAAATACCACAATCTAATATACAATACATGCTATTAATATCCAACCCCTTCTCAGCCCCATCACCTACCTCAACTGCCCTGACACTGCCATCTCACTTTACAACTCTACTCTCTCTTCCATCCTTGACACCCTCGCCCCCATAACCACACGAAGACGCCCTCGCTCTCTTCCACAACCTTGGCACACAACTCAAACACGATACATCCAGAAGTGCTCCCGCACCGCTGAACGGCTCTGGAGGAAATCACGCACTTCGGCAGATTTCCTCCACTACAAATTTATGTTAAGCTCCTACTCCTCTGCCCTCAACCTCGCCAAACAACACTACTTCACTTCCCTAATATCAATCCTATCCTCTAACCCAAAGCGTCTGTTTGCAAAACTCTCCTCCACCCACCACCTCCTCCCATCCCTTCCTCTCTCACAGCTAAAGACTTTGCCAACCACTTTATTCATAAAATCGAAAATATCCGCAATGAACTCTCATCTCACAGTGGCTCACTCACTCTACCGTCTCAACTATCCAACCACACCAACTTTTCTCCCTCCCCCAATCCAACAGCCACTTTGAACTGCTTTGCCCCAGCTACAGAGGATGAAGTCGCTAGCTTGCTATCATCCACTCGCCTCACTACATGTCCCCAGGACCCTATTCCATCTCAGCTCATCCCTCCCCTCTCTACCACACTAATCCCAGTTCTCACACACATTTTCAACCTTTCCCTAACTACCGGCAAGTTTCCATTTTGTCTAAAACACGCCACAATTACACCCATCCTCAAAAAGTACTCATCTGACTCTGACATTGCTTCTAACTACCGCCCTATTTCTCTACTTCCTCTGGCTTCCAAACTGCTCGAGTAGCTCGTCTATACCCGCCTTACAAGCTTTATCTCCTCTAACTCCTTTCTTGACACGTTCCAATCCGGCTTTCGGCCCCAACATTCCACTGAGACAGCTCTCACTAAAGTCACCAATGACCTGCTTACTGCCAAGTCAAAAGGTCACTTTTCTATTCTCCTTCTTCTAGATCTCTCTGCTGCCTTTGACACTGTTGACCATCCACTTCTACTCCATATCCTCTCCTCCCTCGGTATTCGAGACACTGCTCTCTCGTGGTTCTCATCATACCTACAAAATCGATCATTCAGTATCTCCTTCTCTGACACCTCTTCTTCTACCTACCCCCTGTCTATTGGCGTACCCCAAGGATCTGTCCTAGGCCCGCTCCTCTTCTCCATCTACACTTCCTCACTTGGTACCCTTATAAACTCCTTTGGGCTGCAATATCATCTCTATGCAGATGACACCCAAATCTACCTCTTCGCACCAGATCTATCCCCCTCTCTTCTAACACATGTCTCCAACTGCCTCTCTAGTATATCCTCTTGGATGTCCACCCACCATCTCAAACTCAACATGTCTAAAACTGAACTCCTAATCTTTCCTCTCTCTCCCACAGCGTCAATTCCTCACATCTCTCTCACTGTCAACAAAGACATCATCACCCCCTCCTCCCAAGCCCGTTGTCTTGGGGTTCTGTTGGACCCTCCCTGTCCTTCATCCCTCACATACAATCACTAACTAAATCTTGTCTTCTCCATCTAAAAAACATCTCCAGAATTTGCCACTTTCTTACACAAGACACAACTAAAATCCTTATACACTCTCTCATCATCTCTCGACTGGACTACTGCAACTCGCTTCTTGCTGGCCTTCCCACCACCTGACTATCTCCACTTCAATCCATTATGAATGCCTCTGCTAAACTCGTCTTCTGTACACAACGTTCAGTGTCGGCATCACCTCTCTGTCAATCTCTCCACTGGCTTCCCATAGCCTCCAGAATAAAATTTAAAATCCTGACCCTAACTTTCAAAGCCCTCAACAAGAACACTCCCCCATACGGTTCTGGTCTCATCTCCAAATTCTCCCCCACACGCCCTCTTCGCTCTGCTAATGACCTTCTTCTTTCCACAACTCTTGAGTTCTTGAGTACACTCAGGGATCATTATCTGGCCCAGGTTATACAGGAGCCTACTAGAAATGAAGCTATCTTAGATTTACTCATTACAAATAATATTGATATTGTATCAAATGTTGAAATAGGGCAACCTTTGGGAAACAGTGATCACAACACAGTCTCATTTGAGATTGAATTAAAAAAACAATATTTTAAGGGGCCAACAAAAACTCTTAATTTTAAAAGGGCAGATTTTAAGGGTCTAAGGGCAGCAATACAAAGTATAGACTGGGACAGAGAACTGATAGGTAAAAACATTGAACATAAATGGACAACATTTAAATCCTTTCTAAATATACATACACATCAGCATATACCGTGTGGGAATAAAAGTAAAAGGAGTAAATCACAACCCATGTGGCTTAACAATGATTTAAAGATCAAGATACGGAGTAAAAAACAGGCATTTAAATTATACAAACAAGAGGGGACAGAGAATGCTTTACGGGAATACAAGGAAATCAACAAGGCTTGCAAAAGCACGATTAGACTGCCTAAAATATAAAATGAAAAATTAATTGCAAAAGAGAGTAAGACTAACCCTAAAATATTTTTTAAGTATATTAATGGGAAGAAGGCGAGGAAGGAAGCTATAGGAACATTACAATGTGAAACAGGCTGTCTGAAAATTAGTGACCAGGAAAAGGCAGATGAGCTAAATAGGTTCTTTTCTTCTGTATACACAAGGGAGGTACCAGTGGTTGGGACACTGCGACATAATGGGGCTACACTACCTTTGCCAAATAATTGGTTAACACAGGAAGTAATCCAAAAGAGGTTGGAAAAAATAAATGTTAATAAAGCCCCGGGTCCTGATGGAATACATCCAAGGGTACTAAGGGAACTGGGTTCTGTAATAGCCAAACCATTATATTTAATTTTTCAAAATTCACTCAACACAGGGTCTCTACCAGATGACTAGAGAAAAGCTGATGTGATACCTATATTTAAAAAGGGAGCAAGAGCAAATCCGGGGAATTATAGACCAGTGAGCCTCACTTCTGTAGTGGGGAAGCTTTTAGAAGGGTTAATAAGGGATAATATACAAGAATATGTCTATTTGAACAGGATTATAAGTAGGAGTCAACATGGGTTTATGAGGGATAGGTCATGTCAAACAAATCTAATTAGTTTCAATGAGGAGGTTAGTAGGAACCTGGATCAAGGCAACTCAGTGGATGTAGTCTTTTTGGATTTTGCAAAGGCTTTTGATACAGTGCCACATGGGAGACTATTGGGCAAACTAAGGGATACAGGAATTGCAGTAAATATCTGCTCATGGATTGAGAGCTGGCTAAAAGACAGGAAGCAAAGGATTGTTGTAAATGGAACATACTCCGATTGGACTAATGTGGTAAGTGGGGTTCCTCAGGGTTCAGTATTGGGTCCTCTCCTTTTTAACATATTTATTAATGACTTAGAGGTAGGATTGGAGTGTGGGGTCTCCATTTTCGCTGATGACACAAAGTTGTGCAAGGTAATTAAATCAGAAAATGATGTGCTTTCCCTCCAAGGGGATTTACATAAAATTGAGGAATGGGCATCTAAATGGCACATGAGATTTAATACGAATAAATGTAAAGTTATGCATCTGGGAAGGAAAAATAGCCATGCAATTTATAATCTTAATGGAGCAAATCTAGGTGTATCAGATATTGAAAGGGATTTGGGAGTGCTTGTGGACAACCACCTAGGTAACAGTGCTCAAAGCCAAGCAGCAGCTGCAAAGGCAAATAAAATATTAGCATGTATTAAGAAGGGTATAGAAGCCAGGGAAGCAAATATAATTCTGCCACTATACAAATCTCTAGTACGCCCTCATTTGGAATATGGAGTACAATTTTGGGCACATTTTAGAGCTGGAAAAGGTACAGAGAAGGGCAACCAAACTAATAAGGGGAATGGAGGGGCTAAGTTATGAAGAAAGACTAACCAAATTAAACTTATTTTCTCTAGAAAAAAGGCGTCTAAGAGGAGATATGATTACCTTATATAAATACATCCAGGGTCAGTATAAAGATTTGTCGGGGGAGCTTTTTGTGCCAAGAGGTTTTCAACTGACAAGAGGACATCCCTTGAGGTTAGAAGTAAAAAGGTTCCACCTCAAAGAAAGAAAAGGGTTCTTCACAGTAAGGGTGGTTAATCTGTGGAATTCTCTACCAGAGGAGGTGGTGACAGCGGATTCGATAGATAACTTTAAAAGGGGACTAAATTTATTTCTAATTAAAAAGGGTATTCAGGGTTATCATGGATAATTAGAGAGACAGTAATGATCCAAATTTTTAACATTTCCCCTTTAGACAATTGGCTAAGTCTCGCTTGTGTTTTTTTTTTTTTTCTATTTGCCTTCCTCTGGACTAATTAATAATAATAAAAAAAAAAAAAAAAAAAAAAAAATTAAATAATTGATTAATAATTAATTAACAACTAATTAATTAATAGTTAATCCGCATATTGCAGATCAAAGGAGATCTTAAAAGGTTGAACTTGATGGACTGAAAGTCTTTTTTCAACCTTAAATACTATGTAACTATGTAACTATGTAACTCTTGTCACCTCTTCTCACTCTCGCCTTCAGGACTTTTCTCGTGCTGCCCCTATTCTCTGGAACTCCTTGCCTCGCTCCACCAGATTATCCTCCAACCTCAAAACATTCAAATCCTCTCTAAAAACACATCTCTTTAAAGAAGCGTATCACCTTCCACCCTAACACACTCTCAAATCTCTCTGCCTTCTTTTCCTCACACAATACCTTTAGGATGTAAGTTTGCGAGTTTCAATCCCACAAGGTGTTTTAGGGAAAGCACCATGGACACTGGATTCCAAACTCAAAGACAGGGCCCTCCTTGTTTTACTATGTGTTAATTTGTATGTATCTTTGTCTTGAACATATCTTATGTACAGCGCTATGGAATATGTTGGTGCGTTATAAATAAACGATAATAATAATAATGCTATCTAAATAAAACACATAACCCTAGCTAACATACAATAAATTCTATCTATATCTAAAATAATCTAATTCTTAGCTAAAATAAAATAATTAAGACCACTTACCTTTGCAGATGTCCCTTCAGATCAGCCAACTAGGGAAAAAAAAAATTATTGCAACACATTTACAGTAAATAAATAAACATTCTAAATATTCTACTAACCTTTCCAGCATGTCCCCGTCCTTCTTCTTCTTTTCTTCTTCTCCGGTGCGGCACCTGTTCAAAAAAACATAACATTAATACAACATAAATAAACATAAAAACAAAGTAAAATAAACAGAATCTACATTGTACTTGCCTCCCAGCGATGTCTCCGGCCTCCTCCTCTTCTGCGTACCAAAAAATTGTCCTGTGGATCCTATTTAGGAATCCTTGAACAACCAACCAAGGTTGTACAGAAACACCTTTTATGCAGCCTTTATTTTAATTATTATTGCCACATGCTAATTTTAAAAATTCAATCTTTATTTGTACATTTAAAATGTTGTTAAAAATGCAACGATTAAAAAGTTCATGTTAAACCCAAGGGCCCTCATTCAATTGCGATTTGGCCAATTGAATAGGGCCCTAAATAAGCACATAACATATATTTTTTAAAGACGTTTTTAGTTAGTAAGCATCTATCCAAAAACAATGCTTTCACTAACTAAAAACTTTAAAAAAAAATATATGCTATGTGCTTATTTAGGGCCCTATTCAATTGGCCAAATCGCAATTGAATGAGGGCCAAGGTGTTTAATCCTTTGGGCTTTTTGACGTCCATCAAATTATTAAAGGTTTATTTAAGTTTTATTTTTGTTGTTATTATATTCTTTGCTTTGATCACAGCTTTTTTATTTCATTACTTTATTATGCTCAAGTCAATAAAAAAAATTGTTTTTCAAATCAACTGTATTTGTGTATTTTTGGTTATTTTTCCTTAGTCAAATCCTTATCAGGTACCCTGGATTTTATTTACATAAGATTAAGATTTTTACATAAAATTAAGATAAGGTTTTATAATCCTTTTATCTGTTTATAGTTTTGTTTATTCATACAGCACTTCACTTGAGTATATGCTTTAAGTGCCTTTGTGTTTCTTTTGTGTTGATCTTTTATCCTGTTTACTTATGTTAATTCGTAATTCTATTACTTAAAGTACATTATAATTCAAATTGTGTTATTCAAAACTTCTTATCTTAAAGTGCTTGTGCTATTGTGACTTAGTGTTAATTTCTTCTTATATTGTTGAATTACCCTTTTACCTCGTGACTGTTAGTCTGTCACAGTCACTACTTTACCTTATTCATGTATAGTGCTAGTGCTGGCTATTTTTTAAAAATGTATACACTCCAGATTTTATGCTGTTTCTTAAACTATATGTTTCATTAATGCTTCTGTCTATTGTTTTTTAGAAGGAGGTTGTGTCCTCCTTTTTCTTCCGTTTTTTTTCTTTAATTATGCTTTTACTCCTTTTTCCTTTTTCTTGCTTTTCTCTTTTCTTATTCTTGTATATTACTCTATTGTTACTATATTGTGACTTTGTGGTGAAGGAATTGGCTTCCTATCTTTCTTTTAAATTAGTCCTGGACCTGGAGCTATAGAGCTGTATCTATCATGCTCCACGCTATGTTGGCGTGCTCTGCGCTGTGAGCGCGCTTACTGATGACGTCACAATCTCCCTCCTCTTCTGCCCGCCCTGGCACTGCGCTCTAAAATAAAAAGAAAAAAATATAACGGACATCCGCACTTGCGGACATCCCCGACGCTAATGAGCCTCCCGGAGCCTTTTCCGGAAGAAAATAGGCAATGGCGCCTGCTGATTGGTTGAAAACGCTGTCTATCAAATTCACCCAATCAGAAAGGTATACACCCTAAAATCCCACTCTGATTGGATAATGCACCTGTCAATCTTTATTTAAACCAATTACAAGGAGCAGATGCCTTCAGCCAATCACAATGGAATACACCCCCACAGGGTGATTGGCTGGAGGCATCTGCGCATTCTGATTGGTTGCACTGACAATAGCCAATCACAATGGGATACACCTTCACGTACTGATTGGCTGAAGGCATTTGCGCCTTCTCATTGGCGGTTGTCAATGTCAATCAGTATTACAGCCAATGGGAAGGCGCAGATGTCTTCAGCCAATCACCCCGTGGGGGAGTATCCCATTGGGATTCGCTGATGGCAATAAAGCCTTCTGATTGGTTCAAAAAAGATAGAGAGGTGCGTTATCCAATCAGAGTGGGATTTTGGGGTGTATCCCTTTCTCATTGGCTCACAATTGGCGTCTTCTGATTAACTGAATTTGATAGACAGCGTTTTCAGCCAATCAGAAGCCACCATTGCCAATTTTATTCTCAAACACTCCGTAGGAGGCTCATTAGCATCGGGGACATCCGCAAGTATGGATATCTGTTATTTTTTTAACCATTTTTTTTTAGAGCTCGGATGCTCACAGGGCCCATCCGGGGCAGAAGACGAGGAGGCCGCGGACATCGCGGGGAGGTAAGTACAATGTAAATTATGTTTATTTTACTTTGTTTTATGTTTATGTATGTGTCCTAATGTAATGTTTTGTTTTTTTAACAGGGGCCGCACTGGAGAAGAAGAAAAGAAGAAGGATGGGACATGCTGGAAAGGTGAGTAGAATATTTAGAATATGTACTATGTTTATTTATTTTATGTAAACATGTTGTAGTAATTTTTTTAATCTTTTTTCCCCTAGGTTGCTGATCTGAAGAAACATCTCAAAGGTAAGTGGTCTTAATTATTTTATTTTAGCTTAGAATTAGGGTTGCTATATAGAGATAGCATGTTTTGTATATTAAATAGATTGGGATATGTATAGTACATAGATAGTATTTATTGTATATTAGATAGATAGGGGGATGTATATTACATAGATAGTATCGATTGTATATTAGATAGATAGGGGGATGTATATTACATAGAAATTATTTATTGTATATTCAATAGATAGGGGGATGTATATTCGATAGATAGGATGTATTGTATATTAGATAGGGGTGTATTGTATTGTATTTAATTTTATTTGTATTGTATGTATTGCATGTATTGCATTGTTTGTATTATATGTATTTCCTTTTCAGGTGTGTAATTTATTTTTCTGTAGTGGTGGTGGTGTGGGGGGGGTTGTAATGTATTTTTTTATTTTCTGTACTGTTCCTTTTTTTATTTTTTATGATTCAGGTTTTTTTATTTTATGTAATGTAGATTTTTTATTTTTGATGACTTTAGTTTTTTTGATTTCTGTAATTAGAGTGGTGGTGGGGTTATTAGGGGGTAGGTAGGCATGTAGTGTAGTTGTTAATATGTTAGTGTAGAGGGTGTTTAGTTGATATTTAATGTTTTATTGGGGGGGTATAGTGCAGTGTAGAGTTTATACTTAGTGTCATGATGGTCCTTGAGGACCGTCATGGCACTTATGTGGTTAATGTTGGGTTGTAACTGGCCCATAATGGTCATAATATACCCTTACGGGACTGATGGGGTTAAATAGAGGCTTACGAGGGTCTGGATAGACCCCCATAAGTGACAGGGTTAAAATGGTGTAGTGCTTACACTTTGGGTCATGAGGGTCCTGGATGACCCTCATAGCACTTATAGTGTTATTACATGCGTTCATTAGTGTGTTAGAGGGGTCTATATAGTTGATGCACACAGTACACTCACATTGTGTGGCAAACAGCATTTCAACACTTTCTTTTATAATAATTCTCAATGTTTCATTATATAGTGACACAGAGTATTACACACAGAATGTTTACGTAGTTCTCCAAGCTGCATTATATATCTATACTGAGTATGATATAGGGAGATTTCCAGGTCTGTAACCTCCCCGCTTTACGCTGCAGTAAGTGGTCAGTAAAATACTCCTTTTTCTTCAATAAATTCCTATAACAGGCCCAAATACTGATCATGGGACTGCAGGGGGGCTGCTATAGGGACAGGCTCGAATACTGACCATGGGACTCCAGGGAGGCTCTTATAGGGAAAGGCCCAAATACTGACATTCATCAGAGCTACATACGTACTTAGTATAGATGTATGGGTCATACTTGTCTGCCAGTGACATCTACAGAAGTATGTATGTAATATAGATGTATGGGTCATACTT
>JAPZIH010001124.1:0-58889 GCA_027410445.1 Discoglossus pictus
AATGCCTGATGTGGATAAGTCATGAGGCCTAGAATGAGTGGAGGTTCCAATCACCTAACGTGGCAACTAAAGTATAAAGATTAGATGTGAGAATGGGATGGCTGCTGCTTCCCCGAGTTTGGGTTTTAATTCATAGTGGAACCAAATAAAACCCAGCTATAGAATTACATTTTAGATATCGCATTACCAACAAAGGTCCACATGGTTAGACCTCTGGTATGCCCAGTAGTAACATACGGATGTGAGAGCTGGACTATAAAGACGTCTGAGCGCCGGAGAATTGATGCCTTTGATTTGTGGTGTTGGAGAAAACGTGGACTGCAAGAAGATCCAATAAATCAGTACTACAGGAAATCAAGACAAACTGTTCACGGGAAGGTTTGATCATGAGGCCGAAGCTCAAATATTTTAGCCATATCATGAGAATTCCCTAGAGACTACTTGGGGAAAAATGTAAGGCACATGAAGAAGGGCAACGGCAGAGATGGACAGATGAGGTTATTGAAGCAATAAACATGAGCTTGAGGGAGCTAAGAGGGGCCGTGGCTGACACAACTACACATAGAATTGAAATGATATTTTATTTGAACAGACCTTCGTTCTATTTCCTTTCTGTATCACTCACAACGGGTTGCACTTTGGTGCGTCATGGCCGTCTGGTGACTCCATTACACCCCCGTTTTCTTGAGCTTTATTCGTCCCCTCTGAGAGGCATATCTGACAGACAGCGAGGTTTGAGAGACTTTTTCTGAGACCGTAGCCTTGGGGCGACCGTACACGGCTACACGTTCAGGGAGACGCAGAGCAATTATTATGTTTGGAAGCAAATCTTTGTGTTTTCTTTTATTGAGGACATCAATTCCGACGCTTCTCGCTGTGAGATTTTATTTCTTTTGAAATGCTCCCTTCAGGATTGGAGATTGTTACACAAAGACTGCGAAGCATCTCCTTGTATCAGCCAAAGAAAACTCGATAACAACCAAAAGGTCCATCTAATCTGCCCATACTATCGACCTACAAAGCTTGACATAGAGGACCGATGAGAGACCCCAACAGCAGGCGCCAGATGTGCCACATTTCATATACAAAGAGCGAGAAAAACAAATAAATATTTGTTAATAAAAAAATATATATATTTTCCATTCAAACACCAGCCTGCAGCTTAACGGCTTGCCTCCACCCCTTGTGATCTTATCAAGGGGTGGAGAGAACCGTCTAGGAGGCCGTTTTAAATGGTCAGACAAGCTGGCAAGTAAGTTTAACACATTCATTACTGGGCCAATTGAGAACATATTTCCTGTCTAGACATAAAATTGTGTCTAACCATTTAGTACGGCCTCCCAGACAGTTGTCTCCACCCCTTGATAATATAGTTAGGGGTGGAGGCAAGCAGCTCAAGTAAAGGCGCCCAGTCTGAAAACAAGTTTAATATTGATTTTCTATTGAATAGGAAGTGATGTAATATAATGTCTTTATTACGCAGGAAGCTGTATATATGTACCACACCCACATATTGTGCTGCGCTATTTAGTGAATATTCCTCCGGCAGTACAACATGGCTTCCCGGGATTGTATATACAAGAACACACAATTTAATTCAGTTTATGTGGTATATTAAATTGGGAATGGTCAGATTGGCAAACTATCTTGTAGTTACGGGTGATACCTGTATTGTGTTTTTTAGTTCCCAGCATCCTTTACATCCATTTATGATTGAAACAAAGATAGAAGAATTAGAGAATGGCGTTTTGTCTTTATTTATCATTTTAAATTATTACGATGATGATTATTATTATAAAGATACGAGGCTTAGAAACTATTCCAAAAGGAACGTGGGTTAAAGACATCCCTACCAGCTACCTTATCTACATACCAGACTGAAGAAAGGGTGGCCCAATACTAGGGGCTAAGGAAGAGTAACATCAATATTGTTTAAATGCATTACTGGGTGGAAGGCGAGGAAGGAAGCTATAGGAACATTACAATGTGACACAGTCTGATAATTAGTGACCAGGAAAAGGCAGATGAGCTAAATAGGTTCTTTTCTTCGGTATATACAAGGGAGGTCCAGTGGTTGGGTCACTGCACCATAATGGGGCTACACTACCTGCACCAAATAATTGGTTAACACAGGAAGTAATCCAAAAGAGATTGAAGAAAATAAATGTTAATAAAGCCCCGGGTCCTGATGGAATACATCCAAGGGTACTGAGGGAGCTGGGTTCTGTAATAGCCAAACCATTATATCTAATCTATCAAGATACACTCAACACAGGGTCTCTACCAGATGACTGGAGAAAAGCTGATGTGATACCTATATGTAAGAAGGGAGCAAGATCAAATCCAGGGAATTATAGACCAGTTAGCCTCACTTCTGTAGTGGGGAAGCTTTTAGAGGGTTAATAAGGGATAATATACAAGAATATGTCTATTTAAACAAGATTATAAGGAGACAACATGGATTTATGAGGGATAGGTCATGTCAAACAAATCTAATTAGTTTCTATGAGGAGGTTAGTAGGAACCTGGATCAAGGCAACTACATGGATGTAGTCTTTTTGGATTTTGCAAAGGCTTTTGATACAGTGCCACATGGAAGACTATTGGGCAAACTAAGGGATACAGGAATTGCAGTAAATATCTGGAATTCATTTTTTTTCCCCTTTGAGAAGATTGGCTAAGTTTCACTTGGGTTTTTTCTGTTTGCCTTCCTCTGGATTCAATTAACTAACAACTAATCCACATATTGCAGATCTTAAAACGGTGGAACTTGATTACCCGAAGGTCTGTTTTCAACCTCAATTACTATGTAACTATATTAACCGGCCTACGTTAGGTCGACCACAGGCTTCATTCAGGCCTGGTCTACCTAACGGAACAAACCGTTCTCGTCACGATGGACCTTTCCCTGACGGTAATGGACTGAGAAATTAAAAGCTTCTAGTGCTAGTCCCCCAGCATTCTTTAATGCACAATCTGATAAACACCCATTCCCTATAGAAACATTAAAAAATATTTCTTATTTTCAGGAATGGGCCAGTTTGTGCTTTATTTTATCACTACCATCTCCATGTCAAACACCGCACCTTGGCCCAAGCAAACTTTCATTTGTCAGGACGACTAGTTTACCCTGCCTCCCGAATACAATTTAGGACTCTGGTCAGACTAGGAGTCATTCAGGTATGTATGGGCAGAAGCCTGATACCCACGTAGTAGCGGATTGACCAGTCGCCCTAACTAATCGGATCAGATTCTCTAGTCAATCACGTAAATTTAGCACATAAGGTATAATGGGGGCTTCCTTGTTCCAGTCCTCGCCCTCCTAGAATTCAGAGTGAAATTGAGAGAACTTTCCACCCATACAGGAGTTTGAATGGGTAAGACCCCGGTGACTCCTGCAGACCCTCTTGGTATACAAAGAGGAGAGGAGGCAATAGTTTTTCCCAATCTTGCTCTTCGCTCCACAAAGAAGCAAATCCTAGTCTTCAAGGTCCTGCTGAATCAGTTACAGAGCACATTGGTTTAAGGATGATAAAGGGACGATCTTAAGTGTTTAACCCCACAATGCTGCCACAGCTACAGAAAAGTCCCATCATGAACGGAGTTCTTTGATCCCAACAGACCTGGGTGAATAGTCACTAGGGCATTGCCTCAGGAGGAGGGGGGTGGCATAGTCCACAGCCATGATAATGTAGTATTTATCTGATCTACTAAGATTAGCAAGTTGACCAATCAGGTCTATGGCTATACTCTGAAAGTATAGTTGCCCACTCAGGGATACATACTGCATGCGCTACAGGAGCAGGTAACCACCTCCAAGCTCTAGGCTAAACTCTTCAGGGTTAACCAAAGGACCCTGACCCCACCAACCCCCCTCACCAGTTTTCAATCTCCCAAGATTGTGCTCGACTAGCTCGAGTTTTGCATCTCGTTCAATGGAGATTGTGTGCTCTTCCGCATGGGATATTTCAGAAAAAGGACCTGGCTCCAAGATGCCGGTGTACACTGCCCGCAGTATGACCCTGCTGTTACCCAAGCCCCCCACTCTTGAGTATCTTGGTATTGATCAGGCAGCTGGCCAGTCAGTTCGGCGGTGGCTGGCGATCTTGTATCCATGCCCTCATCTTCTCTGGACACAAGCAGAAGAATTGCTCCAATATGACAACTTGTCTTTCTTCCTCCAAAAATGTAGGTACCCACAATCATCATCAACAGCTATAGTATGTGTACCAAAGCTTACATAGGCCTTTGGTGTCCCCGGTTGCTTTGGTACAGTCTAGGAACTTTGGCATCGTAGTCCACCTGACTGTCAGCCCCACCAGAATGCAAACTCATTCTTCTGTCTAAATCCAACGCAGCTCACCTTGCTTCTCAAAGTCGCGACCCTGTGCTGAGTGATGTCCCCTACGGCTCTGGGCACTGAACTAGCTTGATGTCGGAGATCCTTCTCAAGTTGCTCTCTGGTCCTGCTCATCTATCTTCCCCATAAACCATGGTGCTTTGTAGAGGTCAGGTCCCCCCAGTACTGTGATCCTTTGTTGATATCAATGAAAAGCCTCAGCCTCCATCCAAGGCCAAGATGCCTCTGGATCAGGAAGGTGGGTAGTATGGCCCGGAGCCCTCAGTAGTTTCCCAGGGCTTTTCATAGCCTGACCCACCTCATTCAGCCTCCTCAACTCCTACAATATTGTGGATTTAGTGGGAGTCCCAGTCATCTTCCCTCCTCGGGTCTGATCACGGTATCCAGACATAGATAAATCCTCAATGTCTATATGGAAACAGTGTTCCTCCATAGTTATGATCCCACTTCTACCACCAATTATGCCATTATACTGGACCATCCACGTTGGAAAACCCACCAGTTAGGTCCTCTTACCTTCTGTGGATTGGTTTTCCTTCACACTTGTGAAGATACAACCAAGACAGGCAGAATTCTAATCATTTATTCCTAACAGAAGAACCAGTGTTACACCTTGTAATTTGACCAATTGTTGAAAACAGTAACAATAAACGCTACATAAGGTTCAGCCATTTGCAAACTTCCCTTTCCTGCTATGGGTGACAAGAGTGGCTCCCACAAACTCTGGATTGAGGATTCCCTGTCTGAGGCTTAGAAACTCACCTGAGGGCACGTGGGTTAAAGAAAGACATCCCTACCAGCTACCTAGTATACGTGCCTAGGATGACGGAGGGGTGTCAGAATACTTGGCACTAGTGAAGCTCGTGCTTATAAGCGCACATTATTCTGGCTGCGGAACAGGAGGCTAGGGACTGCACAAACTCTTCTAATCCCCTCCAAACCGAGCCCAGTGGCCGCACACCCTTACAACATAGATGAAGAGCCGATTCAAGTATATCCCATACAGACGTTGATACACACACACACCTTCTTCTGACAGCCTTTCACTTCTTACCAAATGGGATCAAACACCTTGTACCAGTTGGGCGGCAGGTTTTCCATTCTCGTAGCCTCATAATCTACATGATCGTCATCATAATCCTCTGCGATTATCTCTTCAGCTGGCTCTGAGAAGGACACAAAAATAAATCAGATGGATTACGTCAAGAGGCTGGGTGAGGGATTCAATGATCAGGATGGCAATAATGGGAATGAGCGCAGAGGCCCTGCCGAGTGTCACTTACCTGAATCCACGTTTTTTAAGATCCCTCTCTTTGCCAGGCGAGCTTGCAGGGCCAACGGGAGCGGCATCCTCACAGAGACACCTGAGGAGTGTAAGGAAAGAGGCAAGCTGCTTAATAATTATGGCCATTTAATGCTTGGTTTACGTCCAGAGATGTAAAGAATTCTTCGATGATCAGATACTAAGTGAAACCTGCTTAATCTTAATTGATACTAATAGGATACGTACACCTGTAGATCTCATTGGCAGACAAGCATGACTCCCTGTATTGGTTCTCATTGGCTGACAGGGACATGCCCCAGATGAATCAGTGTTTTCTAACATACTCTGTCAAATATAAGTAACAAAAATACTTTCACTGTCCATTTAATAGTCGAGTGGCGATTTGCTTCTCTTGCGGCCCTCTAAATACTCGAATGTCAAATATATATTACACATGGATCGCATGTCCCCAAGGCCACCCACAACAGGGGCCAGGTTTTATAGATTACACATATATTAGCTCATTAAAAATAAGTATTAAGTATAAATTGAAGAAAATGATTATTTTGAGCACTACGGCTTTAGGGTCTGATCCTACTTAGCAAAGAATGAGACATCAATGCAGTAAGAAAGGATTTACTGGGACATACAGATCCATGTTTGCTGTCTCCCGGGTGCTCGGGTTCGGCATGTTGTGGATCGGGTGGATAAATGTTTGGGAGGGGCTGGAAATGAACGGGTGGTCTTGGTACATATTGGTACCAATGACAAAGTTAGTGGAAGATGGAGCGTCCTAAATAATGATTTTAGAGAACTAGGGAATAAGCTGAAGGCAAGGACCTCCAAGGTAGTATTTTCTGAGATACTACCAGTGCCACGTACTAGCCCAGAGAGGCTGAGGGAGATTAATGCGTGGCTAAAGATGTGGTGCACTAAGGAGGGGTTTGGGTTTTTAGAGCACTGGGCTGACTTCTCACTTCGGTACAATCTCTATAGCAGGGATGGATTGCACCTTAATGATGAGGGCGCTTTTGTGCTAGGGGATAGGATGGTAGAATGGCTTGGTGAGTTTTTAAACTTGTAGGTGGGGGGGAGGGACTATATAGAAGTATTGCAGTAAATAGGGTAGAGAGGGAAAGGGATGAATTAGTTACCCATGGGGGAGGAGAAGGGGGGAGAGTTACAATAGACAGTAGGGAGGTATTAATAGGGGCCTCAAATACAGTGGCAGGCACTTCACATCAGCAGAGCCATAGCAACATAAAGTGTATGATTGCAAACGCAAGAAGTTTGCCTGGGAAAATGGATGAGCTAGAAATATTAGCGGTACAAGAAAAATGGGGCTTAATAGGCATTACGGAAACATGGTGGGATGAATCTCATGACTGGACTGTTAATCTGGATGGTTTCTAACCTATTTAGGAAAGATAGGGGAAATGGCAAAAGAGGAGGAGGGATCTGTCTTTATGTTAAGCCTGAATTTAAGCCTCAGAGAAGATATTTATGCTGGCACTAACGGCATCATTGAATCCTTGTGGGTTGAGCTAAATAGTGGAGGAGCTAATTCTAAACGCATATTGGTGGGAGTATGCTATAAACCCCCAAATATAGCTGAAAGTGAGGAAATACAATTATTGTTACAGATTGGAAATGCAGCTAAGCACGGGCAAGTTCTAATGATGGGAGATTTTAATTACCCTGATATAAACTGGATAAACGAGACCAGCAGCTCAGCTAAGGGGAGCAGGTTCTTGAGTACACTCAGGGATCATTATCTAGCCCAGGTAATACAAGAACCTACTAGAAATGGGGCCATCTTGGATTTAGTCATCACAAGTAATATTGATATAATATCAAATGTAAAAATAGGGGAACCCTTGGGGAACAGTGATCACAACACAGTCTCATTTGAGATTGAATTAAAAAACAGAGTTGTAAGAGGCCAACAAAAACTCTAAATTTTAAAAGGGCTAACTTTAATGGGCTACGGGCAGCAATACAACATATAGACTGGGACAAAGAACTTACAGGGAAGAATACTGAAAATAAATGGACAACATTCAAATCCTTACTAAATAAACATACTCATCAGCATGTACCATGTGGAAATAAAATAAATAGGAGTAAATCACATCCCATGTGGCTTAACAATGACTTAAAGATCATGATGAGGAAAAAGAAATATGCATTTAAATTATACAAGAAGGAGGGAACAGAGGCAGCTTTATGTGACTATAAGGAAATCAACAAGTCTTGCAAAAGGGCTATTAGACTGGCTAAAATAGAAAATGAGAAGTCAGTTGCAATGGAAAGCAAGACTAACCCTAAAATATTTTATAAATATATTAATGGGAAGAAGGCCAGGAAGGAAGCTATAGGAACATTACAATGTGACACAGTCTGATAATTAGTGACCAGGAAAAGGCAGATGAGCTAAATAGGTTATTTTCTTCGGTATACACAAGGGAGGTCCAGTGGTTGGGACACGGCACCATAATGGGGCTACACTACCATCACTAAATAATTGGTTAACGCAGGAAGTAATCCAAAAGAGGTTGGAAAAAATAAATGTGAATAAAGCCCCAGGTCCTGATGGAATACATCCAAGGGTACTGAGGGAACTGGGGTCTGTAATAGCCAAACCATTATAGCTAATCTTTCAAGATTCACTCAGCACAGGGTCTCTACCAGATGACTGGAGAAAAGCTGATGTGATACCTATATTTAAGAAGGGAGCAAGAGAAAATCCGGGGAATTATAGACCAGTGAGCCTCACTTCTGCAGTGGGGAAGCTTTTAGAGGGTTAATAAGGGATAATATACAAGAATATGTCTATTTGAACAGGATCATAGGTAGCAGTTGTAACGGAGTTGTTACAGCAGTCAACACAGATTTATGAGGGTTAGTAGGAACCTGGATCAAGGCAACTCCGTGGATGTAGCATTTTTGGATTTTGCAAAGGCTTTTGATACAGTGCCACATGGGAGACTATTGTGCAAACTAAGAGATACAGGAATTGCAGTAAATATCTGCTCATGGATTGAGAGCTGGCTAAAAGACAGGAAGCAAAGGGTTGTTGTAAATGGAACATACTCTGATTGGACTAATGTGGTAAGTGGGGTTCCTCAGGGCTCAGTATTAGGTCCTCTCCTTTTTAACATATTTATTAATGACTTAGAAGTAGGACTCGAATGTAGAGTCTCCATTTTTGCTGATGACACTAAGTTGTGCAAGGTAATTAAATCAGATAATGATGTGCTTTCCCTACAAAGGGATTTGCATAAATTAGAGAAATGGGCATCTAAATGGCAGATGAGATTTAATACAAATAAATGTAAAGTTATGCATCTGGGAAGGAAATATACCCATGCAATCTATAATCTTAATGGAGCAAATCTAGGGGTATCAGATATTGAAAGGGATTTGGGACCTTGTGGACAACCACCTAGGTAACAGTGCTCAAAGCCAAGCAGCAGCTGCAAAGGCAAATAAAATATTAGCATGTATTAGGAAGGGTATAGAAGCCAGGGAGGCAAATATAATTCTGCCACTATACAAATCTCTAGTACGCCCTCATTTGGAATATGGAGGACAATTTTGGGCACCACTTCATAAAAAGGACATTTTAGAGCTGGAAAAGGTACACAGAAGGACAACAAAACTAATAAGGGGAATGGAGGGGCTAAGTTATGAAGAAAGACTAACCAAATTACACTTATTTTCTCTAGAAAAAGACCCCTAAGAGGAGATATGATTACCTTATATAAATACATCCAGGGTCAGTATAAAGATTTGTCACGGGAGCTTTTTGTAGCAAGAGATTTTCAACTGACAAGAGGACATCCTGAGGTTAGAAGTAAAAAGATTCCACCTTAAAGAAAGAAAAGGGCTCTTCACAGTAAGGGTGGTTAATCTGTGGAATTCTCTACCAGAGGAGGTGGTGACAGCGGATTCGATAGATAACTTTAAAAGGGGACTAGATTTATTTTTGAATAAAGAGGGCATTCAAGGCTATCCTAGATAACTAGCGAAGGAATATTGATCCAGGGAGAAGTTTGATCGCCAGTTTCTGGGGTCAGGAAGGAATTTTGCTTTTTTTCCCCTTATGAGACAATTGGCAAAGTTTCAGTGGGGTTTTTTTTCTGTTTGCTTCCTCTGGATCAATTAACAAATAATAATAAATAGTCCACATTAAAAAGATCAATAGAGATCTAAAAAGGTAGAACTTGATGGACTAGCTCTTTATTCATTCTCCAATACTATACTATTAATAATTATTTAACAACAAATTAACTAATAACTAATCCGCATATTGCAGATCAGAGGAGATCTTAACAGGTTGAACTTGATGGACTGAAAGTCTTTTTTCAACCTTAATTACTATGTAACTATGTTATCGGCCCTCGTGTCCCATAAACATACGGCAGTGCTGTCGGCCCTCGCGTCCCATAAATATACGGCAGTGCCGTCGGCCCTCGCGTCCCATAAATATACGGCAGTGCCGTCGGCCCTCGCGTCCCATAAATATACGGCAGTGCCGTCGGCCCTCGTGTCCCATAAATATACGGCAGTGCCGTCGGCCCTCGCGTCCCATAAATATACGGCAGTGCCGTCGGCCCTCGTGTCCCATAAATATACGGCAGTGCCGTCGGCCCTCGTGTCCCATAAATATACGGCAGTGCTGTCGGCCCTCGCGTCCCATAAATATACGGCAGTGCTGTCGGCCCTCGTGTCCCATAAACATACGGCAGTGCTGTCGGCCCTCGTGCCCCAGCACAGGAGCCAGCGTGCCCTGCGACGCCATGCCCCAGCACAGGAGCCAGCGTGCCCTGCGACGCCATGCCCCAGCACAGGAGCCAGCGTGCCCTGCGACGCCATGCCCCAGCACAGGAGCCAGCGTGCCCAGCGACGCCATGCCCCAGCACAGGAGCCAGCGTGCCCTGCGACGCCATGCCCCAGCACAGGAGCCAGCGTGCCCTGCGACGCCATGCCCCAGCACAGGAGCCAGCGTGCCCTGCGACGCCATGCCCCAGCACAGGAGCCAGCGTGCCCTGCGACGCCATGCCCCAGCACAGGAGCCAGCGTGCCCTGCAACGCCATGCCCCAGCGCAGGAGCCAGCGTGCCCAGCGACGCCATGCCCCAGCACAGGAGCCAGCGTGCCCAGCGACGCCATGCCCCAGCACAGGAGCCAGCGTGCCCTGCGACGCCATGCCCCAGCACAGGAGCCAGCGTGCCCTGCGACGCCATGCCCCAGCACAGGAGCCAGCGTGCCCTGCGACGCCATGCCCCAGCACAGGAGCCAGCGTGCCCTGCGACGCCATGCCCCAGCACAGGAGCCAGCGTGCCCTGCGACGCCATGCCCCAGCACAGGAGCCAGCGTGCCCTGCGACGCCATGCCCCAGCGCAGGAGCCAGCGTGCCCTGCGACGCCATGCCCCAGCACAGGGTAATTATCAGCAGCATCCTGTGCGTCACTGAAAGGTCTGATTTCTGCCCCAGCTCATCTACTTTATACCCCTGTGATGCACTCGCCTCACGCCGGGCACACCCAGCTACCCCGGGGCAGGGATACAATAAAATACCCCACACACTGGCCTGCTATATCCTGCCCTCCCCGGTATCGCCCAGGGTATTTCCCCATTTCCATCCCTCACGGGTCCCATTCTCTCTTTACCTCACTCCTGTAGTCGCTCTGAGAATTGTCCACTGATGCTGACGTCACTGAAACGCATTTAGTTCCACGCCTCGTTCCCTAGTGGCTGCCGGGCTGTGATTGGTCAGAACAGAAAAAATAGGCGGGATTAGCGACTTGTGATGTATTATTGCGTCTGATTGGTCAGAACCAGTTCGAGACCTCCTGTGCCGGAAGATGGAAGAATATGTGCGGGAGCCCTGGTAACACGTTGCATTCTGGGAGCTCTGCTATACCTGTCGCTATAGCACCCCTGGGACTCCTCCTATACCTGTCGCTATAGCACCCCCTGGGACTCCTCCTATACCTGTCGCTATAGCACCCCCTGGGACTCCTCCTATACTTGTCCCCTATAGCACTCCCTGGGACTCCTCCTATACCTGTCCCCTATTGCACTCCCTGGGACTCCTCCTATACCTGTCCCCTATAGCACCCCTGGGACTCCTCCTATACCTTGCCCCTATAGCACCCCCTGGGACTCCTCCTATACCTTGCCCCTATAGCACCCCCTGGGACTCCTCCTATACCTGTCCCCTATAGCACCCCTGGGACTCCTCCTATACCTGTCTCCTATTGCACCCCCTGGGACTCCTCCTATACTTGTCCCCTATAGCACCCCTGGGACTCCTCCTATACCTGTCTCCTATTGCACCCCCTGGGACTCCTCCTATACCTGTCTCCTATTGCACCCCCTGGGACTCCTCCTATACCTGTCTCCTATTGCACCCCCTGGGACTCCTCCTATACCTGGTTCCTATTGCACCCCCTGGGACTCCTCCTATACTTGTCCCCTATAGCACCCCCTGGGACTCCTCCTATACCTGTCCCCTATAGCACCCTGGGACTCCTCCTATACCTGTCCCCTATAGCACCCCCTGGGACTCCTCCTATACCTGTCTCCTATTGCACCCCCTGGGACTCCTCCTATACCTGTCCCCTATAGCACCCCCTGGGACTCCTCCTATACCTGTCTCCTATTGCACCCCCTGGGACTCCTCCTATACCTGTCCCCTATTGCACCCCCTGGTACTCCTCCTATACCTGTCTCCTATTGCACTCCCTGGGACTCCTCCTATACTTGTCCCCTATAGCACCCCCTGGGACTCCTCCTATACTTGTCCCCTATAGCACCCCCTGGGACTCCTCCTATACCTGTCCCCTATAGCACCCCTGGGACTCCTCCTATACTTGTCCCCTATAACACCCCCTGGGACTCCTCCTATACCTGTCCCCTATAGCACCCCTGGGACTCCTCCTATACTTGTCCCCTATAGCACCCCCTGGGACTCCTCCTATACCTGTCCCCTATAGCACCCCCTGGGACTCCTCCTATACCTGTCCCCTATAGCACCCCTGGGACTCCTCCTATACTTGTCTCCTATTGCACCCCCTGGGACTCCTCCTATACCTGTCCCCTATTGCACCCCCTGGGACTCCTCCTATAACTTCCGCCTATTGCACCCCCTGGGACTCCTCCTATACCTGTCTCCTATTGCACCCCCTGGGACTCCTCCTATACCTGTCCCCTATTGCACTCCCTGGCATTCCTCCTATAACTTCCACCTATTGCACCCCCTGGGACTCCTCCTATAACTTCCGCCTATTGCACCCCCTGGCACTCCTCCTATACCTGTCCCCTATAGCACCCCTGGGACTCCTCCTATACTTGTCCCCTATAGCACCCCCTGGGACTCCTCCTATACCTGTCTCCTATAGCACCCCTGGGACTCCTCCTATACTTGTCCCCTATAACACCCCCTGGGACTCCTCCTATACTTGTCCCCTATAACACCCCCTGGGACTCCTCCTATACCTGTCCCCTATAGCACCCCTGGGACTCCTCCTATACTTGTCCCCTATAGCACCCCCTGGGACTCCTCCTATACCTGTCCCCTATAGCACCCCCTGGGACTCCTCCTATACTTGTCCCCTATAGCACCCCCTGGGACTCCTCCTATACCTGTCTCCTATTGCACCCCCTGGGACTCCTCCTATACCTGTCCCCTATTGCACCCCCTGGGACTCCTCCTATAACTTCCGCCTATTGCACCCCCTGGGACTCCTCCTATACCTGTCTCCTATTGCACCCCCTGGGACTCCTCCTATACCTGTCCCCTATTGCACTCCCTGGCATTCCTCCTATAACTTCCACCTATTGCACCCCCTGGGACTCCTCCTATAACTTCCGCCTATTGCACCCCCTGGCACTCCTCCTATACCTGTCCCCTATAGCACCCCTGGGACTCCTCCTATACTTGTCCCCTATAGCACCCCCTGGGACTCCTCCTATACCTGTCTCCTATAGCACCCCTGGGACTCCTCCTATACCTGCCGCCTATTGCACCCCCTGGGACTCCTCCTATAACTTCCACCTATTGCAACCCCTGGCACTCCTCCTATACCTGTCCCCTATAGCACCCCTGGGACTCCTCCTATACTTGTCCCCTATAGCACCCCCTGGGACTCCTCCTATACCTGTCCCCTATAGCACCCCTGGGACTCCTCCTATACTTGTCCCCTATAGCACCCCCTGGGACTCCTCCTATACTTGTCCCCTATAGCACCCCCTGGGACTCCTCCTATACCTGTCCCCTATAGCACCCCCTGGGACTCCTCCTATACCTGTCTCCTATTGCACCCCCTGGGACTCCTCCTATACCTGTCCCCTATTGCACCCCCTGGGACTCCTCCTATAACTTCCGCCTATTGCACCCCCTGGGACTCCTATACCTGTCTCCTATTGCACCCCCTGGGACTCCTCCTATACCTGTCCCCTATTGCACTCCCTGGCATTCCTCCTATAACTTCCGCCTATTGCACCCCCTGGGACTCCTCCTATAACTTCCGCCTATTGCACCCCCTGGCACTCCTCCTATACCTGTCCCCTATAGCACCCCTGGGACTCCTCCTATACCTGTCCCCTATTGCACCCCCTGGGACTCCTCCTATAACTTCCACCTATTGCACTCCCTGTGACTCCTCCTATACCTGTCTCCTATTGCACCCCTGGGACTCCTCCTATACTTGTCCCCTATAGCACCCCCTGGGACTCCTCCTATACCTGTCTCCTATTGCACCCCCTGGGACTCCTCCTATACCTGTCCCCATGAGCACCCCTGGGACTCCTCCTATACTTGTCCCCTATAGCACCCCCTGGGACTCCTCCTATACCTGTCCCCTATAGCACCCCTGGAACTCCTCCTATACTTGTCCCCTATAGCACCCCCTGGGACTCCTCCTATACCTGTCTCCTATAGCACCCCTGGGACTCCTCCTATACCTGTCCCCTATTGCACCCCCTGGCACTCCTCCTATAACTTCCGCCTATTGCACCCCCTGGCACTCCTCCTATAACTTCCGCCTATTGCACCCCCTGGCACTCCTCCTATAACTTCCGCCTTTTGCACCCCCTGGCACTCCTCCTATACCTGCCGCCTATTGCACTCCCTGGGACTCCTCCTATACCTGTCCCCTATTGCACCCCCTGGGACTCCTCCTATTACTTCCACCTATTGCACTCCCTGTGACTCCTCCTATACCTGTCTCCTATTGCACCCCTGGGACTCCTCCTATACTTGTCCCCTATAGCACTCCCTGGGACTCCTCCTATACCTGTCTCCTATTGCACCCCCTGGGACTCCTCCTATACTTGTCCCCTATAGCACCCCCTGGGACTCCTCCTATACTTGTCCCCTATAGCACCCCCTGGGACTCCTCCTATACCTGTCTCCTATAGCACCCCTGGGACTCCTCCTATACCTGTCCCCTATTGCACCCCCTGGCACTCCTCCTATAACTTCCGCCTATTGCACCCCCTGGCACTCCTCCTATAACTTCCACCTATTGCACTCCCTGGGACTCCTCCTATACCTGTCTCCTATTGCACCCCCTGGGACTCCTCCTATACCTTTCTCCTATTGCACTCCCTAGGACTCCTCCTATAACTTTCGCCTATTGCACCCCCTGGGACTCCTCCTATACCTGCCGCCTATTGCACCCCCTGGCACTCCTCCTATACCTGCCGCCTATTGCACCCCCTGGCACTCCTCCTATACCTGTCGCCTATTGCACCCCCTGGGACTCCTCCTATACCTGTCTCCTATTGCACCCCCTGGGACTCCTCCTATACCTGCCGCCTGTTGCACCCCCTGGGACTCCTCCTATACCTGTCCCCTATTGCACCCCCTGGGACTCCTCCTATACCTGTCCCCTATTGCACCCCCTGGGACTCCTCCTATACCTGCCCCTATTGCACTCCCTGGGACTCCTATACCTGCCGCCTATTGCACCCCCTGGCACTCCTCCTATAACTTCCGCCTATTGCACCCCCTGGCACTCCTCCTATACCTGCCGCCTGTTGCACCCCCTAGGACTCCTCCTATAACTTCCACCTATTGCACTCCCTGTGACTCCTCCTATACCTGTCTCCTATTGCACCCCCTGGGACTCCTCCTATACCTGCCGCCTGTTGCACCCCCTAGGACTCCTCCTATAACTTCCACCTATTGCACCCCCTGGGACTCCGCCTATACCTGCCGCCAATTGCACTCCCTGGGACTCCGCCTATACCTGTCCGCAATAGCACCCCCTGGGACTCCTCCTATACCTGCCCCCTATTGCTCTCCCTGGGACTCCTCCTTTACCTGTCCCCTATTTCACCCCCTGGGACTCCTCCTATAACTTCCACCTATTGCACTCCCTGTGACTCCTCCTATACCTGTCTCCTATTGCACCCCTGGGACTCCTCCTATACTTGTCCCCTATAGCACCCCCTGGGACTCCTCCTATACCTGTCTCCTATTGCACCCCCTGGGACTCCTCCTATACTTGTCCCCTATAGCACCCCCTGGGACTCCTCCTATACTTGTCCCCTATATACCTGGTTCCTATTGCACCCCCAGGGACTCCTCCTATACCTGGTTCCTATTTCACCCCCAGGGACTCCTCCTATACTTGCCGCCTGGTGCACCCCCTAGGACTCCTCCTATAACTTCCACCTATTGCACCCCCTGGGACTCCGCCTATACCTGCCGCCAATTGCACTCCCTGGGACTCCGCCTATACCTGCCGCCAATTGCACTCCCTGGGACTCCTCCTATACCTGTCCGCAATAGCACCCCCTGGGACTCCTCCTATACCTGTCCCCTATTGCACCCCCTGGGACTCCTCCTATACCTGCCCCTATTGCACTCCTTGGGACTCCTATACCTGCCGCCTATTGCACCCCCTGGCACTCCTCTATAACTTCCGCCTATTGCACCCCCTGGCACTCCTCCTATACCTGCCGCCTGTTGCACCCCCTAGGACTCCTCCTATAACTTCCACCTATTGCACTCCCTGTGACTCCTCCTATACCTGTCTCCTATTGCACCCCCTGGGACTCCTCCTATACCTGCCGCCTGTTGCACCCCCTAGGACTCCTCCTATAACTTCCACCTATTGCACCCCCTGGGACTCCGCCTATACCTGCCGCCAATTGCACTCCCTGGGACTCCGCCTATACCTGTCCGCAATAGCACCCCCTGGGACTCCTCCTATACCTGCCCCCTATTGCACCCCCTGGGACTCCTCCTTTACCTGTCCCCTATTTCACCCCCTGGGACTCCTCCTATAACTTCCACCTATTGCACTCCCTGTGACTCCTCCTATACCTGTCTCCTATTGCACCCCTGGGACTCCTCCTATACTTGTCCCCTATAGCACCCCCTGGGACTCCTCCTATACCTGTCTCCTATTGCACCCCCTGGGACTCCTCCTATACTTGTCCCCTATAGCACCCCCTGGGACTCCTCCTATACCTGTCTCCTATTGCACCCCCTGGGACTCCTCCTATACTTGTCCCCTATAGCACCCCCTGGGACTCCTCCTATACTTGTCCCCTATAGCACCCCCTGGGACTCCTCCTATACCTGTCTCCTATAGCACCCCTGGGACTCCTCCTATACCTGTCTCCTATTGCACCCACTGGGACTCCTCCTATACTTGTCCCCTATAGCACCCCCTGGGACTCCTCCTATACTTGTCCCCTATAGCACCCCCTGGGACTCCTCCTATACCTGTCTCCTATAGCACCCCTTGGACTCCTCCTATACCTGTCCCCTATTGCACCCCCTGGCACTCCTCCTATAACTTCCGCCTATTGCACCCCCTGGCACTCCTCCTATAACTTCCACCTATTGCACTCCCTGGGACTCCTCCTATACCTGTCTCCTATTGCACCCCCTGGGACTCCTCCTATACCTGTCTCCTATTGCACTCCCTAGGACTCCTCCTATAACTTTCGCCTATTGCACCCCCTGGGACTCCTCCTATACCTGCCGCCTATTGCACCCCCTGGCACTCCTCCTATACCTGCCGCCTATTGCACCCCCTGGCACTCCTCCTATACCTGTCGCCTATTGCACCCCCTGGGACTCCTCCTATACCTGTCTCCTATTGCACCCCCTGGGACTCCTCCTATACCTGCCGCCTGTTGCACCCCCTGGGACTCCTCCTATACCTGTCCCCTATTGCACCCCCTGGGACTCCTCCTATACCTGTCCCCTATTGCACCCCCTGGGACTCCTCCTATACCTGCCCCTATTGCACTCCCTGGGACTCCTATACCTGCCGCCTATTGCACCCCCTGGCACTCCTCCTATAACTTCCGCCTATTGCACCCCCTGGCACTCCTCCTATACCTGCCGCCTGTTGCACCCCCTAGGACTCCTCCTATAACTTCCACCTATTGCACTCCCTGTGACTCCTCCTATACCTGTCTCCTATTGCACCCCCTGGGACTCCTCCTATACCTGCCGCCTGTTGCACCACCTAGGACTCCTCCTATAACTTCCACCTATTGCACCCCCTGGGACTCTGCCTATACCTGCCGCCAATTGCACTCCCTGGGACTCCGCCTATACCTGTCCGCAATAGCACCCCCTGGGACTCCTCCTATACCTGCCCCCTATTGCTCTCCCTGGGACTCCTCCTTTACCTGTCCCCTATTTCACCCCCTGGGACTCCTCCTATAACTTCCACCTATTGCACTCCCTGTGACTCCTCCTATACCTGTCTCCTATTGCACCCCTGGGACTCCTCCTATACTTGTCCCCTATAGCACCCCCTGGGACTCCTCCTATACCTGTCTCCTATTGCACCCCCTGGGACTCCTCCTATACTTGTCCCCTATAGCACCCCCTGGGACTCCTCCTATACTTGTCCCCTATATACCTGCCCCCTATTGCACTCCCTTGGACTCCTCCTATACCTGGTTCCTATTGCACCCCCTGGGACTCCTCCTATACCTGGTTCCTATTGCACCCCCAGGGACTCCTCCTATACCTGGTTCCTATTTCACCCCCAGGGACTCCTCCTATACTTGCCACCTGGTGCACCCCCCTAGGACTCCTCCTATAACTTCCACCTATTGCACCCCCTGGGACTCCGCCTATACCTGCCGCCAATTGCACTCCCTGGGACTCCGCCTATACCTGCCGCCAATTGCACTCCCTGGGACTCCTCCTATACCTGTCCGCAATAGCACTCCCTGGGACTCCTCCTATACCTGTCCCCTATTGCACTCCCTGGGACTCCTCCTATACCTGTCTCCTATTGCACCCCCAGGGTCTCCTCCTATACTTGCGCCTGGTGCACCCCCTAGGACTCCTCCTATAACTTCCACCTATTGCACCCCCTGGGACTCTGCCTATACCTGCCGCCAATTGCACTCCCTGGGACTCCTCCGATACCTGTCCCCTATTGCACCCTCTGGGACTCCTCCTATACTTGTCCCCTATAGCACCCCCTGGGACTCCTCCTATACTTGTCCCCTATTGCACCCCCTGGGACTCCTCCTATACCTGTCCCCTATTGCACTCCCTGGGACTCCTCCTAAACCTGTCCCCTACTGAACCCCCTGGGACTCCTCCTATACCTGTCCGTATTGCTCTTCCTGGGACTCCTCCTATACCTGTCCCCTATTGCACTCCCTGGGACTCCTCCTATACCTGTCCCCTATTGCACTCCCTGGGACTCCTCCTATACCTGTCCCCTATTGCACTCCCTGGGACTCCTCCTATACCTGTCCCCTATTGCACTCCCTGGGACTCCTCCTAAACCTGTCCCCTACTGAACCCCCTGGGACTCCTCCTATACCTGTCCGTATTGCTCTTCCTGGGACTCCTCCTATACCTGTCCCCTATTGCACTCCCTGGGACTCCTCCTATACCTGTCTCCTATTGCACCCCCAGGGACTCCTCCTATACTTGCCGCCTGGTGCACCCCCTAGGACTCCTCCTATAACTTCCACCTATTGCACCTCCTGGGACTCTGCCTATACCTGCCGCCAATTGCACTCCCTGGGACTCCTCCTATACCTGTCCGCAATAGCACCCCCTGGGACTCCTCCTATACCTGCCCCCTATTGCTCTCCCTGGGACTCCTCCTTTACCTGTCCCCTATTTCACCCCCTGGGACTCCTCCTATACCTGCCCCCTGCTGAACCCCTTGGGACTCCTCCTATACCTGGTTCCTATTGCACCCCCTGGGACTCCTCCTATACCTGCCGCCTGTTGCACCCCCTAGGACTCCTCCTATAACTTCCACCTATTGCACCCCCTGGGACTCCGCCTATACCTGCCGCCAATTGCACTCCCTGGGACTCCTCCTATACCTGTCCGCAATAGCACCCCCTAGGACTCCTCCTTTACCTGTCCCCTATTTCACCCCCTGGGACTCCTCCTATACCTGCCCCCTATTGCACTCCCTGGGACTCCTCCTATACCTGCCCCCTATTGCACCCCCTGGGACTCCTCCTATACCTGCCCCCTATTGCACCCCCTGGCACTCCTCCTATAACTTCCGCCTATTGCACCCCCTGGGACGACTCCTATACCTGTCCGCTATAGCACCCCCTGGGACTCCTCCTATACCTGCCCCCTATTGCACCCCCTGGGACTCCTCCTATACCTGCCCCCTATTGCACCCCCTGGGACTCCTCCTATACCTGGTTCCTATTGCACCCTCTGGGACTCCTCCTATACCTGTCTTATTGCACTCTCTGGGACTCCTCCTATACCTGTCCCCTATTGCACCCCCTGGGACTCCTCCTATACCTGCCGCCTATTGCACCCCCTGGCACTCCTCCTATAACTTCCGCCTATTGCACCCCCTGGGATGACTCCTATACTTGCCACCTAATGCACTCCCTGGGACTCCTCCTATACCTGTCTCCTATTGCACCCCCAGGGACTCCTCCTATACCTGCCGCCTGTTGCACCCCCTAGGACTCCTCCTATAACTTCCACCTATTGCACCCCCTGGGACTCCGCCTATACCTGCCGCCAATTGCACTCCCTGGGACTCCTCCTATACCTGTCCGCAATAGCACCCCCTTGGACTCCTCCTTTACCTGTCCCCTATTTCACCCCCTGGGACTCCTCCTATACCTGCCCCCTATTGAACTCCCTGGGACTCCTCCTATACCTGCCCCCTATTGCACCCCCTGGGACTCCTATACCTGCCCCCTATTGCACCCCCTGGCACTCCTCCTATAACTTCCGCCTATTGCACCCCCTGGGACTCCTCCTATACCTGTCCGCTATAGCACCCCCTGGGACTCCTCCTATACCTGCCCCCTATTGCACCCCCTGGGACTCCTCCTATACCTGGTTCCTATTGCACCCTCTGGGACTCCTCCTATACCTGTCGCTATAGCACCCCTGGGACTCCTCCTATACCTGTCCCCTATTGCACTCCCTGGGACTCCTCCTATACCTGTCCCCTACTGAACCCCCTGGGACTCCTCCTATACCTGTCTGTATTGCTCTTCCTGGGACTCCTCCTATACCTGTCTGTATTGCTCTTCCTGGGACTCCTCCTATACCTGTCCCCTATTGCACTCCCTGGGACTCCTCCTATACCTGTCCCCTATTGCACCCCCTGGGACTCCTCCTATACCTGTCCCCTATTGCACTCCCTGGGACTCCTCCTATTGCACCCCCAGGGACTCCTCCTATACTTGCCGCCTGGTGCACCCCCTAGGACTCCTCCTATAACTTCCACCTATTGCACCCCCTGGGACTCTGCCTATACCTGCCGCCAATTGCACTCCCTCGGACTCCTCCTATACCTGTCCGCAATAGCACCCCCTGGGACTCCTCCTATACCTGTCTCCTTATTGCTCTCCCTGGGACTCCTCCTATACCTGCCCCCTATTGCACTCCCTGGGACTCCTCCTATACCTGCCCCCTATTGCACCCCCTGGGACTCCTCCTATACCTGCCCCCTATTGCACCCCCTTGGACTCCTCCTATACCTGTCCGCTATAGCACCCCCTGGGACTCCTCCTATACCTGTCCGCTATAGCACCCCCTGGGACTCCTCCTATACCTGCCCCCTATTGCACCCCCTGGGACTCCTCCTATACCTGGTTCCTATTGCACCCTCTGGGACTCCTCCTATACCTGTCTTATTGCACTCTCTGGGACTCCTCCTATACCTGTCCCCTATTGCACCCCCTGGGACTCCTCCTATACCTGTCCCCTATTGCACCCCCTGGGACTCCTCCTATACCTGTCCCCTATTGCACCCCCTGGGACTCCTCCAATACCTGTCCCCGATTGCACCCCCTGGGACTCCTCCTATACCTGTCTCCTATTGCACCCCCAGGGACGACTCCTATACCTGCCGCCTGTTGCACCCCCTAGGACTCCTCCTATAACTTCCACCTATTGCACCCCCTGGGACTCCGCCTATACCTGCCGCCAATTGCACTCCCTGGGACTCCTCCTATACCTGTCCGCAATAGCACCCCCTGGGACTCCTCCTTTACCTGTCCCCTATTTCACCCCCTGGGACTCCTCCTATACCTGCCCCCTATTGAACTCCCTGGGACTCCTCCTATACCTGCCCCCTATTGCACCCCCTGGGACTCCTATACCTGCCCCCTATTGCACCCCCTGGCACTCCTCCTATAACTTCCGCCTATTGCACCCCCTGGGACTCCTCCTATACCTGTCCGCTATAGCACCCCCTGGGACTCCTCCTATACCTGCCCCCTATTGCACCCCCTGGGACTCCTCCTATCCCTGGTTCCTATTGCACCCTCTGGGACTCCTCCTATACCTGTCGCTATAGCACCCCTGGGACTCCTCCTATACCTGTCCCCTATTGCACTCCCTGGGACTCCTCCTATACCTGTCCCCTACTGAACCCCCTGGGACTCCTCCTATACCTGTCTGTATTGCTCTTCCTGGGACTCCTCCTATACCTGTCCCCTATTGCACTCCCTGGGACTCCTCCTATACCTGTCCCCTATTGCACCCCCTGGGACTCCTCCTATACCTGTCCCCTATTGCACTCCCTGGGACTCCTCCTATTGCACCCCCAGGGACTCCTCCTATACTTGCCGCCTGGTGCACCCCCTAGGACTCCTCCTATAACTTCCACCTATTGCACCCCCTGGGACTCTGCCTATACCTGCCGCCAATTGCACTCCCTCGGACTCCTCCTATACCTGTCCGCAATAGCACCCCCTGGGACTCCTCCTATACCTGTCTCCTTATTGCTCTCCCTGGGACTCCTCCTATACCTGCCCCCTATTGCACTCCCTGGGACTCCTCCTATACCTGCCCCCTATTGCACCCCCTGGGACTCCTCCTATACCTGCCCCCTATTGCACCCCCTTGGACTCCTCCTATACCTGCCCGCTATAGCACCCCCTGGGACTCCTCCTATACCTTTCCGCTATAGCACCCCCTGGGACTCCTCCTATACCTGCCCCCTATTGCACCCCCTGGGACTCCTCCTATACCTGGTTCCTATTGCACCCTCTGGGACTCCTCCTATACCTGTCTTATTGCACTCTCTGCGACTCCTCCTATAACTGTCCCCTATTGCACCCCCTGGGACTCCTCCTATACCTGTCCCCTATTGCACCCCCTGGGACTCCTCCTATACCTGTCCCCTATTGCACCCCCTGGGACTCCTCCAATACCTGTCCCCGATTGCACCCCCTGGGACTCCTCCTATACCTGTCCCCTACTGAACCCCCTGGGACTCCTCCTATACCTGTCTGTATTGCTCTTCCTGGGACACCTCCTATACCTGTCCCCTATTGCACCCCCTGGGACTCCTCCAATACCTGTCGCCGATTGCACCCCCTGGGACTCCTCCTATACCTGTCCCCTATAGCACCCCCTGGGACTCCTCCTATACTTGTCCCCTATAGCACCCCCTGGGACTCCTCCTATACCTGTCCCCTATTGCACTCCCTGGGACTCCTCCTATACCTGTCCCCTACTGAACCCCCTGGGACTCCTCCTATACCTGTCTGTATTGCTCTTCCTGGGACACCTCCTATACCTGTCCCCTATTGCACTCCCTGGGACTCCTCCTATACCTGTCTCCTATTGCACCCCCAGGGACTCCTCCTATACTTGCCGCCTGGTGCACCCCCTAGGACTCCTCCTATAACTTCCACCTATTGCACCCCCTGGGACTCTGCCTATACCTGCCGCCAATTGCACTCCCTGGGACTCCTCCTATACCTGTCCGCAATAGCACCCCCTGGGACTCCTCCTATACCTGTCTCCTTATTGCTCTCCCTGGGACTCCTCCTTTACCTGTCCCCTATAGCACCCCCTGGGACTCCTCCTATACCTGGTTCCTATTGCACCCTCTGGGACTTCTCCTATACCTGCCCCCTGCTGAACCCCTTGGGACTCCTCCTATACCTGGTTCCTATTGCACTCCCTGGGACTCCTCCTATACCTGGTTCCTATTGCACCCCCTGGGACTCCTCGTATACCTGGTTCCTATTGCACCCCCTGGGACTCCTCCTATACCTGGTTCCTTTTGCATCCCCTGGGACTCCTCCTATACCTGTCTCCTATTGCACCCCCTGGGACTCCTCCTATACCTGTCCCCTATTGCACCCCCTGGGACTCCTCCTATTCCTGGTTCCTATTGCACTCCCTGGGACTCCTCCTATACCTGTCCCCTATTGCACCCCCTGGGACTCCTCCTATACCTGGTTCCTATTGCACTCCCTGGGACTCCTCCTATACCTGGTTCCTATTGCACCCCCTGGGACTCCTCCTATACCTGTCCCCTATTGCACCCCCTGGGACTCCTCCTATACCTGGTTCCTATTGCACTCCCTGGGACTCCTCCTATACCTGGTTCCTATTGCTCTCCCTGGGACTCCTCCTTTACCTGTCCCCTATAGCACCCCCTGGGACTCCTCCTATACCTGTCCCCTATAGCACTCCCTGGGACTCCTCCTATACCTGTCTCCTATTGCACCCCCTGGGACTCCTCCTATACCTGGTTCCTATTGCACCCTCTGGGAGTTCTCCTATACCTGCCCCCTGCTGAACCCCTTGGGACTCCTCCTATACCTGGTTCCTATTGCACCCCCTGGGACTCCTCCTATACCTGGTTCCTATTGCACTCCCTGGGACTCCTCCTATACCTGTCGCCTATTGCACCCCCTGGGACTCCTCCTATACCTGTCGCCTATTGCACCCCCTGGGACTCCTCGTATACCTGGTTCCTATTGCACCCCCTGGGACTCCTCCTATTGCACCCCCTGGGACTCCTCCTATACCTGGTTCCTATTGCATCCCCTGGGACTCCTCCTATACCTGTCTCCTATTGCACCCCCTGGGACTCCTCCTATACCTGGTTCCTATTGCATCCCCTGGGACTCCTCCTATACCTGTCTCCTATTGCACCCCCTGGGACTCCTCCTATACCTGGTTCCTTTTGCACCCCCTGGGACTCCTCCTATACCTGTCCCCTATTGCACCCCCTGGGACTCCTCCTATACCTGGTTCCTATTGCACTCCCTGGGACTCCTCCTATACCTGTCCCCTATTGCACCCCCTGGGACTCCTCCTATACCTGGTTCCTATTGCACTCCCTGGGACTCCTCCTATACCTGGTTCCTATTGCACCCCCTGGGACTCCTCCTATACCTGCCCCCTATTGCTCTCCCTGGGACTCCTCCTATACCTGTCCCCTATTGCACCCCCTGGGACTCCTCCTATACCTGGTTCCTATTGCACTCCCTGGGACTCCTCCTATACCTGGTTCCTATTGCACCCCCTGGGACTCCTCCTATACCTGTCCCCTATTGCACCCCCTTGGACTCCTCCTATACCTGTCCCCTATTGCACCCCCTGGGACTCCTCCTATACCTGTCCCCTATTGCACCCCCTGGGACTCCTCCTATACCTGTCCCCTATTGCACCCCCTGGGACTTCTCCTATACCTGTCCCCTATTGCACCCCCTGGGACTCCTCCTATACCTGTCCCCTATTGCACCCCCTGGGACTCCTCCTATACCTGTCCCCTATTGCAATCCCTGGGACTCCTCCCATTTTTATAGCCTTGATGTTATGAGATGTGTCCCAGATAATAGTGGTACTTGTTGGGGTGCAGGGGAGCCCCAAAAGCAGATTGACACTCTGAAAGTACAGAACATCTGCTTAAGTGTGCCATTGGATCCCTCACAAAGCCCATTGGTCTGGAGATGATATGGGGAAGAACCTGGGTCCATAATACTGATAACTTCATAGCTTCCGAGTTACATTGGCCATAACCTAGGTGCCCCTATGTGATGGGATCGCTTTAGGGGACACCATTCTGGAGAATCCTCCCATTAAAGCTTCTGGTACTTTATTAGCTGTGATTTTTAGACAGGGGTGGCCTCCGGGCACAAGGTGGCATAGTCCACTATGGTTTGAATAAACTGCTTCCCGGTCGTCTTGTCCTGGCCAGGGGTCCTACTGTATCTATAGCAACCCTCTGAAACTGGGTATCCATTACTGGTAGAGGCTGAAGAGGGACCTGTGTACCTTACCCCGTACGACTATACCTCTGACATCACAGGAGCTGCAGTAATTAGCAACATCCCGATTTTACCCCAGGCCAGGAGGACACCCTGGTAAGGCCATGACAGGTCTTCTTTACCCCCAAACGACCGGGTAAAGGTACCTTGTGAGCTAGTTTTAGCAATTTACCCTAAACTTCTGGGGAAGAACCATCTTCTTCTACTTAGGCCCATCTCCTTGCTCAGCAGCTACCCGATACAGGAGTCCCTTCTCCCATACATATTCCTCTCCCTCGGCTCTCTGTCTAGCCCCAGCCAAGGTCCCATGTCTCTCCAACTCTACCTCTTACTTCTGCTACACTGGCTCGACTATGTCCCTATTTCCCACCAGGTACTGGACAAACCCTGCTGTCACAACACCAAGATGAGGGGTCCACATACCCCCAAATTCTCCTGCTTTAGCTTATAGGAGCAATCTGCAGGTTGTGACTTTATATTCATCTCGGCACTCAACAATTCAGATCAGAACCTCATTCATCAAGCAGAAAAATCAGATGAGCAGCGCCGTCCACTTAGTGTAGAGACAGACTGAGGGTTTCTTTCTGCCACGGATCGTACATTTGTATTCACTTTATCACACTGCATTTGGGAACCTTGGCAGGGACATACAAGTGTGCCCATAAAAGCATAACCAAATCAAACATGACTTTCCTTTAGCATACAGTGGGGGGGAGGGAAGTATTAGATCCCCTGCTGATTTTGACGTTTGTCCACTGACAAAGAAATGACCCGTCTAATTTTAATGGCCGGTGTATGTTATCAGTGAGAGACAGAATAACAACAAAACCCCCAAGATAAACACATGTCGGAGAAGTTATACATTGATTTGCAGGTCAGTGAGGGAAATAAGTATTTGATCCTCTATCAATCAGCAAGATTTCTGGCTCCCGGGTGTCTTTTATACAGGTAACAAGCTGAGATTAGGAGCACTCTCAAAGGGACTGCTCCTAATCTCAGCTCATTACATGTATAAAAAGACACCTGTCCACACAAGCAATCAACCAGATTCCAAACTCTCCACCATGGCCAAGACCAAAGAGCTGTCCAAGGATGTCAGGGACAAGATTGTAGACCAACACAAGGCTGGAATGGGCTATAAGACCATCGCCAAGCAGCTTGGTGAGAAGGAGACAACAGTGGGTGCGATTATTTCCAAATGGATGAAACGCAAAATACCTGCCAGTCTCCCTCGGTCTGGTGCTCCATGCAAGGTCTCACCTCGTGGAGATTCAATGATCATGAGAACGGTGAGGAATGAGCCCAGAACTACACGGGAGGATCTTGTAATGATCTCAAGGCAGCTGGGACCATAGTCACCAAGAAAACAATTGGTAACACACTACGCCGAGAATGACTGAAATCCTGCAGCGCCCGCAAGGTCTCCCCGCTCAAGAAAGCACAGGTACAGGCCCGTCTGAAGCTTACCAGTGAACTTCTGAATGGTTCAGAGGAGAACTGGGTGAAAGTGTTGTGGTCAGAGGAGATCAAAATCAAGCTCTTTGGCATCAACTGAACTCACCGTGTTTGGAGGAGGGGGATTGCTGCACGGCATCAACGGGATGATGGACAGGCCATGTCAAATCTTGGGTGAGAACCTCCTTCCCTCAGCCAGGGCATTGAAAATGGGTCATGGATGGGTTTTCCAGCATGACAATGACCCAAAACACACAGCCAAGGCAACAAAGGAGTGGCTCAAGAAGAACATTCAGCTCCTGGAGTGCCCTAGCCAGTCTCCAGACCTTAATCCCATAGAAAATGAGTGGAGGAGCTGAAGGTTCAAGTTGCCAAACATCAGCCTCCAAACCTTAATGACTTGGGCCCTCATTCAATTGCGATTTGGCCAATTGAATAGGGCTCTAAATAAGCACATAGCATATTTTTTTAAAAGAGGTTTTTAGTTAGTAAAGACCTTGCTTTTGGATGTTCACTAACTAAAAACTTATTTAAAAAAAATATGCTATGTGCTTATTTAGAGCCCTATTCAATTGGCTAAATTGCAATTGAATGAGGGCCTTGGAGAGGATCTGGGGGCCAACTACAAGAGATGTCTGACCTCTGTGATTGCCAACAAGGGTTTTGCCACCAAGTCAAAGGGGTCAAATACTTATTTCCCTCACTGACCTGCAAATCAATGTATAACTTCCCTGACATGCGTATATCTTGGGTTTTTGTTCTGTCTCTCACTGTTAAATCCACCGACCATTAAAATTATAGACGGATCATTTTTTTTTTTTGGTCCGTGGACAAACGTTCAAAGTCCGCAGGTGAGCAAATACTTTTTTTCCCCCTAGCTGCTCCCATCCAGACTTGGCCTGGGTTCTGCCGGCAGTCCTCTGTGCCAGGGTTATCGCTACAGTCCAAGGGTGCCATCCTCATCCCAGCCCCCCATGGTGTTGCTCCTCTGATTTCTTTTCTTTTCTGCTTCTCCATGAATGATATGAATTGCTGAGATGAATAGAAAGTCACAACCTGCAGATTTCTCCTGTGAGCTAAAGCAGGATAATTAGGGACATATTGGTTGGCAGTGGTGGCATCTCAGTGCAGTAGCCAGCAGCAGGGTGGCTACCTACAAGGACATGGTGGAAGCAGAAATCTTGGAGGAGTCAGAGAGGAGGAGAGCCAGGTGACAAGGGAAGCAAAGGACTGTCAGGGAATGGCCCTTCTAAAGCAATGGATGGCATTCCTTGAAGTGTGGCAGGGCCATGAGCCGTAAGGATGGCTGGAGGAACTGGTATGGAAAGAGATTGCTTTGGAGAAGCAATATGATGCCTGGATAGGGCCTGTTGGTGCCCTTGGAGCGGATCCCTACTTTTGATTGGAGCAAATGGATGTGCTCTGGGAGATTATATATGGTGATCATAAAGACTGTAAAAAGGCAGAATAACTTGTTTCTTAAACACTGTCAAGGGTTGGGTCTAGAACCATGGTCGATGGAGGCTAACTTGCTGATTCAAGAAGAGCTGGAGGCTGAGCGTTAAATTACTGGATAAGGCATAAATGGAGGGGCTGTGGCTATTCAGTTGGGAGGAACCCTGACAGGCGGACAGGGATGAAGCTGACTGATTGCCCGACCGCTACCAACCAGGAGGTATGGACAAGAGTAATTATGCTCAAGATGTCTGGGGAGAGGATATTATGGACTATGCCCAGGGCTATGCCAATATGGATGTGCAAATTAGCCAGGCCCAGTTATTTTTTGCTATTACTGGGACAGATGAGGATGGCACATACATTATGTGTTCATCCCAAAAGCAGTGGAGTCTGCGTCTCAGATGGGAATAGCAGGCCATGTGGATGGCTTGAGAAAGTTCTGGAAGGAATCAGAGATGGATTTTGAACCTATCATGTGGGTTCTTGTGGATAACTACTGTCCTGGGGGGGGGGGGGGGGGGGACTGTGCCAGACCAAGAGGACCAGCCATACTTGGATGGCTGGGGTACCATCTCTAGCAGCAAGGAGGTGGGGAGGACAGAGGACGTCCGTCAGCCGTATGGCCCAAGCGGAAGTCTGCATGAGAGCATTAAGGTCCTGCCAGTGGACACTGTGATCATGGACTCAGAAGGACGTGAGTGCTATGATCAGGCAGTGGTTACAAAGAAAGGGGGACATGATATGCTGATCCAGGTACAACCTCAAGGATTGTAGCCTCCGGACAAGGCCACCAACATTGTCTCCATTGGGGATGGTAGGGCTACGGCGAGCCACTACTGGACAAGAGGGAGAGGGTGAAGGAACCGGGGTTCCCCCTTTTGTATTGGTACGCCCCAAGTGTCCATAAAGTGGTCAGCCAGTTGGGTGGCATCCTCCCCATTGGTGGGCTTCTGCTCCCGTACCCAAGCCTGTAACCTATCTGGATAAATAAAGTACAATTGTTCTAGGAGGACCAGTTTAAAGCCTCTTCCATCGTGGTCACATCCTTGCTCTTCCACCAATTACGGCAGGCGTTCCTTATCCTGCCCATTACCTCCGTATAGGTGTCTCCTGTTTATGGTGCCACATTTCTTCATGTATGCCTCTGGAGTAACACCATAACCTGCCAGTAGCACCCTGTGAACTTCCTCCTAGGCCCTTTATGTCCCTGGGAATAGCCCTAAATGCCTCACTGGCTCTCCCACTTGGCCTGCTGACAAAAAGCTTTGCCCATCCCGACTCATCGCTTTCCTTTTTTATTTGCATTTACAGTGCTACGGACGTGTCTCTAACCCGTTTTGTGGGTCCCATCTGGTACCAGCAGCATTTTCTTCTACATTTATTTACTGGTGTGAAAACATTTGCCTGGCTGGTGGGATTGTAGCAATTGAATAGCGATTTTAAGTTACGGTTGTAACAACCGCAGGGGTTTTCAGCCTGTAGACCGTTTGCAGCTCGCAAAAAGACGCCGATTGAATAGCAAGTAGTACTCCATTGAATGAGGCCCCAAGTCTGTAGAAGTTACTGATCGTAACTATTTTCCCCCGGCACGATCAGCAACAAAAATCCCAAGCAAGGATTCCCCTTTTCTCCAGAAAGTCCAAACTGGTAATCGATTTATTGGTCACGACCCAGAACATTGATACACAACATGATCCAATTATAACCAGCACCATCCTCCAGTAACATCGTCCTAGCCAATCCCCAAACGTCCGTACCATTGGTCACGTGGGAGACTTATCGATCGTGTCATCCTCCATGATCACCCCCTGTAGACCAGGAGCCGAACTGATTGGATTAATCCCAGGTCTTCCAGGGGGTATCGAGTCAGAACAATAGTGGCTAACCTTATGTCACCAACCCAACATGACCATATCCAAGTCTTACACAGGTTAATACACGGAAAAAAAATATACACAGTAATATTAAATAACATAACCATGACTAACCGTTCTAGGCCATCGCAACGTACATGTGACCGCGACATCCTACTGTAACCCGGGGATAACAAACCCCGGCGACTCCTCCTATACCTGTCTCTTATTCCCCCTCAGGGACTCCTCCTATACGTGTCTCTTATTCACCCTCTGCGGCTCCTCCTATACGTGTCTCTTATTCACCCCCTGCGACTCCTCCTATACGTGTCTCTTATTCACCCCCTGCGGCTCCTCCTATACGTGTCTCTTATTCACCCCCTGCGACTCCTCCTATACATGTCTCTTATTCACCCCCTGCGACTCCTCCTATACCTGTCTCTTATTCACCCCCTGCGACTCCTCCTTTACCTGTCTCTTATTCACCCCCTGCGACTCCTCCTATATGTGTCTCTTATTCACCCCCTGCGACTCCTCCTATACGTGTCTCTTATTCACCCCCTGCGACTCCTCCTATACGTGTCTCTTATTCACCCCCTGCGACTCCTCCTATACGTGTCTCTTATTCACCCCCTGCGACTCCTCCTATACGTGTCTCTTATTCACCCTCTGCGACTCCTCCTATACGTGTCTCTTATTCACCCCCTGCGGCTCCTCCTATACGTGTCTCTTATTCACCCCCTGCGACTCCTCCTATACATGTCTCTTATTCACCCCCTGCGACTCCTCCTATACATGTCTCTTATTCACCCCCTGCGACTCCTCCTATACCTGTCTCTTATTCACCCCCTGCGACTCCTCCTATACGTGTCTCTTATTCACCCCCTGCGGCTCCTCCTATACGTGTCTCTTATTCACCCCCTGCGACTCCTCCTATACGTGTCTCTTATTCACCCCCTGCGACTCCTCCTATACCTGTCTCTTATTCACCCCCTGCGACTCCTCCTATATGTGTCTCTTATTCACCCCCTGCGACTCCTCCTATACGTGTCTCTTATTCACCCCCCTGGGACTCCTCCTATACGTGTCTCTTATTCACCCCCTGCGACTCCTCCTATACGTGTCTCTTATTCACCCCCTGCGGCTCCTCCTATACGTGTCTCTTATTCACCCCCTGCGGCTCCTCCTATACGTGTCTCTTATTCACCCCCTGCGACTCCTCCTATACCTGTCTCTTATTCACCCCCCTGCGACTCCTCCTATACGTGTCTCTTATTCACCCCCTGTGACTCCTCCTATACGTGTCTCTTATTCACCCCCTGCGACTCCTCCTATACGTGTCTCCCTTTCACCCCCTGCGACTCCTCCTATACGTGTCTCTTATTCACCCCCTGCGACTCCTCCTATACGTGTCTCTTATTCACCCCCCTGCGACTCCTCCTATACCTGTCTCTTATTCACCCCCTGCGACTCCTCCTATACGTGTCTCTTATTCACCCCCTGCGACTCCTCCTATACCTGTCTCTTATTCACCCCCCTGCGACTCCTCCTATACGTGTCTCTTATTCACCCCCTGCGACTCCTCCTATACGTGTCTCTTATTCACCCCCTGCGACTCCTCCTATACGTGTCTCTTATTCACCCCCCTGCGACTCCTCCTATACCTGTCTCTTATTCACCCCCTGCGACTCCTCCTATACCTGTCTCTTATTCACCCCCCTGCGACTCCTCCTATACCTGTCTCTTATTCACCCCCTGCGACTCCTCCTATACGTGTCTCTTATTCACCCCCTGCGGCTCCTCCTATACGTGTCTCTTATTCACCCCCTGCGACTCCTCCTATACGTGTCTCTTATTCACCCCCTGCGACTCCTCCTATACGTGTCTCTTATTCACCCCCTGCGACTCCTCCTATACGTGTCTCTTATTCACCCCCTGCGACTCCTCCTATACGTGTCTCTTATTCACCCCCTGCGACTCCTCCTATACGTGTCTCTTATTCACCCCCTGCGACTCCTCCTATACGTGTCTCTTATTCACCCCCTGCGACTCCTCCTATACGTGTCTCTTATTCACCCCCTGCGACTCCTCCTATACGTGTCTCTTATTCACCCCCCTGCGACTCCTCCTATACCTGTCTCTTATTCACCCCCTGCGACTCCTCCTATACCTGTCTCTTATTCACCCCCTGCGACTCCTCCTATACGTGTCCCTTATTCACCCCCTGCGACTCCTCCTATACGTGTCTCTTATTCACCCCCTGCGACTCCTCCTATACGTGTCTCTTATTCACCCCCTGCGACTCCTCCTATACCTGTCTCTTATTCACCCCCCTGCGACTCCTCCTATACCTGTCTCTTATTCACCCCCCTGCGACTCCTCCTATACCTGTCTCTTATTCACCCCCTGCGACTCCTCCTATACGTGTCTCTTATTCACCCTCTGCGACTCCTCCTATACGTGTCTCTTATTCACCCCCTGCGACTCCTCCTATACGTGTCTCTTATTCACCCCCCTGCGACTCCTCCTATACGTGTCTCTTATTCACCCCCCTGCGACTCCTCCTATACGTGTCTCTTATTCACCCCCCTGCGACTCCTCCTATACCTGTCTCTTATTCACCCCCTGCGACTCCTCCTATACCTGTCTCTTATTCACCCCCTGCGACTCCTCCTATACCTGTCTCTTATTCACCCCCTGCGACTCCTCCTATACGTGTCTCTTATTCACCCCCCTGCGACTCCTCCTATACGTGTCTCTTATTCACCCTCTGCGACTCCTCCTATACGTGTCTCTTATTCACCCCCCTGCGACTCCTCCTATACCTGTCTCTTATTCACCCCCCTGCGACTCCTCCTATACCTGTCTCTTATTCACCCCCTGCGACTCCTCCTATACGTGTCCCTTATTCACCCCCTGCGACTCCTCCTATACGTGTCTCTTATTCACCCCCTGCGACTCCTCCTATACGTGTCTCTTATTCACCCCCTGCGACTCCTCCTATACCTGTCTCTTATTCACCCCCTGCGGCCCCTCCTATACGTGTCTCTCATTCACCCCCTGCGACTCCTCCTATACGTGTCTCTTATTCACCCCCCTGCGACTCCTCCTATACCTGTCTCTTATTCACCCCCCTGCGACTCCTCCTATACGTGTCTCTTATTCACCCCCTGCGACTCCTCCTATACGTGTCTCTTATTCACCCCCTGCGACTCCTCCTATACGTGTCTCTTATTCACCCCCCTGCGACTCCTCCTATACGTGTCTCTTATTCACCCCCTGCGACTCCTCCTATACGTGTCTCTTATTCACCCCTGCGACTCCTCCTATACGTGTCTCTTATTCACCCCCTGCGACTCCTCCTATACGTGTCTCTTATTCACCCCCTGCGACTCCTCCTATACGTGTCTCTTATTCACCCCCTGCGACTCCTCCTATACGTGTCTCTTATTCACCCCCAGGGACTCCTCCTATACGTGTCTCTTATTCACCCCCTGCGACTCCTCCTATACGTGTCTCTTATTCACCCCCTGCGACTCCTCCTATACGTGTCTCTTATTCACCCCCTGCGACTCCTCCTATACGTGTCTCTTATTCACCCCCCTGCGACTCCTCCTATACGTGTCTCTTATTCACCCCCCTGCGACTCCTCCTATACGTGTCTCTTATTCACCCCCCTGCGACTCCTCCTATACCTGTCTCTTATTCACCCCCTGCGACTCCTCCTATACGTGTCTCTTATTCACCCCCTGCGACTCCTCCTATACGTGTCTCTTATTCACCCCCCTGCGACTCCTCCTATACGTGTCTCTTATTCACCCCCTGCGACTCCTCCTATACGTGTCTCTTATTCACCCCCAGGGACTCCTCCTATACGTGTCTCTTATTCACCCCCTGCGACTCCTCCTATACGTGTCTCTTATTCACCCCCTGCGACTCCTCCTATACGTGTCTCTTATTCACCCCCCTGCGACTCCTCCTATACGTGTCTCTTATTCACCCCCCTGCGACTCCTCCTATACGTGTCTCTTATTCACCCCCTGCGACTCCTCCTATACGTGTCTCTTATTCACCCCCTGCGACTCCTCCTATACGTGTCTCTTATTCACCCCCCTGCGACTCCTCCTATACCTGTCTCTTATTCACCCCCTGCGACTCCTCCTATACGTGTCTCTTATTCACCCCCTGCGACTCCTCCTATACCTGTCTCTTATTCACCCCCTGCGACTCCTCCTATACGTGTCTCTTATTCACCCCCTGCGACTCCTCCTATACGTGTCTCTTATTCACCCCCCTGCGACTCCTCCTATACGTGTCTCTTATTCACCCCCCTGCGACTCCTCCTATACGTGTCTCTTATTCACCCCCCTGCGACTCCTCCTATACGTGTCTCTCATTCACCCCCCTGCGACTCCTCCTATACGTGTCTCTTATTCACCCCCTGCGACTCCTCCTATACGTGTCTCTTATTCACCCCCTGCGACTCCTCCTATACGTGTCTCTTATTCACCCCCTGCGACTCCTCCTATACGTGTCTCTTATTCACCCCCTGCGACTCCTCCTATACGTGTCTCTTATTCACCCCCCTGCGACTCCTCCTATACGTGTCTCTTATTCACCCCCTGCGACTCCTCCTATATGTGTCTCTTATTCACCCCCCTGCGACTCCTCCTATACGTGTCTCTTATTCACCCCCCTGCGACTCCTCCTATACGTGTCTCTTATTCACCCCCTGCGACTCCTCCTATACGTGTCTCTTATTCACCCCCTGCGACTCCTCCTATACGTGTCTCTTATTCACCCCCCTGCGACTCCTCCTATACGTGTCTCTTATTCACCCCCTGCGACTCCTCCTATACGTGTCTCTTATTCACCCCCTGCGACTCCTCCTATATGTGTCTCTTATTCACCCCCCTGCGACTCCTCCTATACGTGTCTCTTATTCACCCCCCCTGCGACTCCTCCTATACGTGTCTCTTATTCACCCCCTGCGACTCCTCCTATACGTGTCTCTTATTCACCCCCTGCGACTCCTCCTATACGTGTCTCTTATTCACCCCCTGCGACTCCTCCTATACGTGTCTCTTATTCACCCCCCTGCGACTCCTCCTATATGTGTCTCTTATTCACCCCCTGCGACTCCTCCTATATGTGTCTCTTATTCACCCCCCTGCGACTCCTCCTATACGTGTCTCTTATTCACCCCCCTGCGACTCCTCCTATATGTGTCTCTTATTCACCCCCCTGCGACTCCTCCTATACGTGTCTCTTATTCACCCCCCTGCGACTCCTCCTATACGTGTCTCTTATTCACCCCCTGCGACTCCTCCTATACGTGTCTCTTATTCACCCCCTGCGACTCCTCCTATACCTGCCTTCTATGGCGCCTCCCAGGGACCCCTCCTATACCTGCCTTCTATGGCGCCTCCCAGGGACCCCTCCTATACCTGCCTTCTATGGCGCCTCCCTGGGACTCCTCCTATACCTGCCTTCTATGGCGCCTCCCAGGGACCCCTCCTATACCTGCCTTCTATGGCACCTCCCAGGGATTCCTCCTATACCTGCCTTCTATGGCGCCTCCCAGGGACTCCTCCTATACCTGCCTTCTATGGCACCTCCCAGGGACCCCTCCTATACCTGCCTTCTATGGCGCCTCCCAGGGACCCCTCCTATACCTGCCTTCTATGGCGCCTCCCTGGGACTCCTCCTATACCTGCCTTCTATGGCGCCTCCCAGGGACCCCTCCTATACCTGCCTTCTATGGCACCTCCCAGGGACTCCTCCTATACCTGCCTTCTATGGCGCCTCCCAGGGACTCCTCCTATACCTGCCTTCTATGGCACCTCCCAGGGACCCCTCCTATACCTGCCTTCTATGGCGCCTCCCTGGGACTCCTCCTATACCTGCCTTCTATGGCGCCTCCCAGGGACCCCTCCTATACCTGCCTTCTATGGCACCTCCCTGGGACTCCTCCTATACCTGCCTTCTATGGCGCCTCCCAGGGACTCCTCCTATACCTGCCTTCTATGGCACCTCCCAGGGACCCCTCCTATACCTGCCTTCTATGGCGCCTCCCTGGGACTCCTCCTATACCTGCCTTCTATGGCACCTCCCAGGGACTCCTCCTATACCAGTCATGTTTATTTCTCCCCTGCAGCCCCTGGAGGATTGTGGATGACTGTGGGGGGGCGTTTACCATGGGCATCATTGGAGGCGGGGTCTTCCAGGCGGTGAAAGGATTCAGAAATGCCCCCGTGGTAAGCTACGTGTGTGCACTGACCGCTGTGTGCACTGACCGCTGTGTGCACTGACCGCTGTGTATACTGACCGCTGTGTGCACTGACCGCTGTGTATACTGACCGCTGTGTGTATACTGACCGCTGTGTGTATACTGACCGCTGTGTGTACTGACCGCTGTGTGTATACTGACCGCTGTGTGTGCACTGACCGCTCTGTGTGCACTGACCGCTGTGTGTATACTGACCGCTGTGTTTACACTGACCGCTGTGTGTGCACTGACCGCTCTGTGTGCACTGACCGCTGTGTGTACACTGACCGCTGTGTGTGTATACTGACCGCTGTGTATACTGACCGCTGTGTATACTGACCGCTGTGTATACTGACCGCTGTGTATACTGACCGCTGTGTGTGCACTGACCGCTGTGTGTGCACTGACCGCTGTGTGTGCACTGACTGCTGTGTGTCTACTGACCGCTCTGTGTGCATTGACCGCTGTGTGTACACTGACCGCTGTGTGTACACTGACCGCTCTGTGTATGTACTGACCGCTGTGTGTATGTACTGACCGCTGTGTGTACACTGACCGCTGTGTGTACACTGACCGCTGTGTCTATACTGACCGCTGTGTCTATACTGACCGCTGTGTGTATGTACTGACCGCTGTGTCTATACTGACCGCTGTGTCTATACTGACCGCTGTGTCTATACTGACCGCTGTGTGTATGTACTGACCGCTGTGTGTACACTGACCGCTCTGTGTGTACACTGACTGCTCTTTGTGTGTACTGACCTCTGTGTGTGTATGTACTGACCGCTGTGTGTATGTACTGACCGCTCTGTGTGTATACTGACCTCTTTGTGTGTATACTGACCGCTCTGTGTACACTGACCGCTGTATGTGTGTGTACTGACCGCTGTGTGTATACTGACCGCTCTGTGTATGTACTAACCGCTGTGTGTATACTGATCGCTGTGTGTACACTGACCGCTCTGTGTATGTACTGACCGCTCTGTGTACACTGACCGCTCTGTGTATGTACTGACCGCTCTGTGTACACTGACCGCTCTGTGTATGTACTGACCGCTGTGTGTATACTGACCGCTGTGTGTATACTGACCGCTGTGTGTACACTGACCGCTGTGTGTATGTACTGACCGCTGTGTGTATACTGACCGCTGTGTGTATACTGACCGCTGTGTGTATACTGACCGCTGTGTGTACACTGACCGCTCTGTGTATGTACTGATCGCTGTGTGTACACTGACCGCTGTGTGTATGTACTGACCGCTGTGTGTATGTACTTACCGCTGTGTGTACACTGACCGCTCTGTGTATGTACTGACCGCTGTGTGTACACTGACCGCTGTGTGTACACTGACCGCTGTGTGTATGTACTAACCGCTGTATGCACTGACCGCTGTGTGTATACTGACCGCTGTATGTACTGACCGCTCTGTGTATGCACTGACCGCTCTGTGTGTGTACTGATCGCTGTATGCACTGACCGCTCTGTGTGTGTGTACTGATCGCTGTATGCACTGACCGCTCTGTGTGTGTACTGACCGCTGTATGCACTGACCGCTCTGTGTATGTACTGACCGCTGTATGCACTGACCGCTCTGTGTGTGTACTGATCGCTGTATGTACTGACCGCTCTGTGTGTATGCACTGACCGCTCTGTGTATGTACTGATCGCTGTATGCACTGACCGCTCTGTGTGTGTACTGACCGCTGTATGCACTGACCGCTGTGTGTATGTACTGACCGCTCTGTGTGTATGTACTGATCGCTGTATGCACTGACCGCTCTGTGTGTGTACTGACCGCTGTATGCACTGACCGCTGTGTGTATGTACTGACCGCTCTGTGTGTATGTACTGATCGCTGTATGTACTGACCGCTCTGTGTGTGTGTGTGTATGTACTGACCGCTCTGTGTGTGCACTGACCGCTCTGTGTGTGCACTGACCGCTCTGTGTGTGTACTGACCGCTCTGTGTGTGCACTGACCGCTCTGTGTGTGTGTACTGACCGCTGTATGCACTGACTGCTCTGTGTATTGACTGCTGCTTGTGTGTGCGTGCGCGCAATGCCCAATGCTTGTTTGTGTGTACGGACCACTGCATGTACTGACCGATGCGCATCCTGACCTCTGCGTGCGCGTGTACTGACCAATTTGTGTACTGACCTCTGTTTGGGGGTCATTATAATAACCAGTCTTATGTTGTATCAGGGGATTAATCACCGGCTCCGGGGCAGTCTAAGTGCTGTGAGGGTCCGAGCTCCACAAATTGGAGGTGAGCGCTGCACCACAACCCACCCCCACTCACGCTCTCTCAAACTGCGCACTTGGACCCTGAGACCCACCTCATACCCACCTTATTTTCCTTTAACAGGCAGCTTTGCTGTTTGGGGGGGACTGTTTTCCACAATTGACTGCGGGTTAGTTCGAATTAGAGGCAAAGAAGACCCCTGGAACTCCATAACAAGCGGAGCCCTGACGGGGGCAGTGCTGGCATCAAGAAGTGAGTGCCGCCCCGAAACACACCGACTCCAGGCTCATTTATTAAATATGGGGGGGCTGCTCCTGTGCTACTTAGTTATTGGGGGGGCTGGTCTTGAACATGTTTGTTTTTGTATACATGTTTTTATGGGTCCCTTCTATAATGTCTTAACTGTTTGGGGGTCCCCCTCTGCCCACTTGTAGGTCAGAATGAACCTCTGCCTTTTCCTGCATCTTCTTTCTTTTCCATCTTCTCCTGCATCTTCTTTCTTTTCCATCTTCTCCTGCATCTTCTTTCTTTTCCGTCTTCTCCTGTTGGATGGGCTCCGGGGCAGACTGGAGATCGTTGGGTCATGAATCTGAGCAATATTTTCTTATTAATTTTCTCAGCACTGGTTAGGGTCGCTTGTCACAACCCAGATACAAGGGGTCCACGTACCACCAACGCTCATGATTTTAGCTTAGAGACAATCTGCAGGTAGTGACTTTATTCATCTCTGCACTCAGCAATTCAGATCAGAACATCATTCATGGAGAAGCAGAGAAATCAGATGAGCAGCGCCATTCACTTAGTGTAGAGGCAGACCCTGTTTTTTCCTCTTCCACATACATTTTAACACCGCACCAAAATAATCCCACCCCCATGCCCCCCTCATCATTCCCCTCCCATTATGAGAGGTTTGGGAAGTTGCTTGGTGTTACTCCACTTTTCTTATCTCTATCTCTGTTCATCCATTATCTTCAGATCCCAGTCCTGGGTTTTGCCGTTAAGTGAAGCGCATCACTTTATGACTATACTTTGATAAGACATGAGGTTTGCAAGAAGGGTGAAGGGCACTTCTATTCCTAGGTCAGAGGCCGGTTGTCATTGGGGAGGAAAACTTCCAACATATTTCATACAACTATCACATATATAGTTGTGACCATTGCGGGTTGTTGCTAATGTTGCAGGCTCGCGCAAAGCGAGGGCCACAGTTGCTGGCAAGGAGCGCCAAAGGCGCTCCTTACGCTGGTGGAGATGTTTGCTGTGAAACCAAAGTTGTATAGACCCCACATCCCTCTACCATAGGCTGGATATCTCACTGCGGGTATTTCCATGGCTAGCCATTGTTTAGCATTCTCAATCTTCAATTTATCCAAGGTCCAGGTAAGTGTAATGCTCGGACATCTGCACGGCCATCTATGTAATGCATTGCCCTGACCAACTGACCGCTCATCCTCCCTTATATTGGGTGCTATTGAGCTTTTCAGTTGGGTGGAAGCATTGATAGACTAGACTGGTTTCGTAGTTTGTTGCCCGGTTAGTTTTGGCCAGTTGGCTCCATATCCATGGGGTGAGTTGGATCTTTGGAGACTGCTTTATCATCCAGCTTTAGTGGAAAGCAGTGACCCATTGCATTGGCCCATTTTATTTACTTTCCTCACCCATGAGATTGGCCTGGATGGACAGTTTCTTGTGTACACCAGCGAATCGCCCTCTTTATGATCTGGGGTACAACAGGTTGGCTTCCAGTGCTCATGAAGATTGTTTCCGAGACTCGTTCTGGTCAGGGATACTACATGCAGCACAATAGATTACACCTAGTTTTATACTGATTTGAAGGGAGTACATTATAACTACATATATGTTCATCAATCTATCTTTGACAAATAGTAGTAGCATGTTTAAAGTGTCAGGCTCTCCTCATCCATCTGTGAGAACCAGCAGATAAAGTATCAGAGATGGACACTAGCCCTGGGTTTGGCCATTAAGAACTACTGGTGTACACTGTGATGACAGCTTTGATAGGGGAGAATTCTGAAGTGAAGAGCTGTGGTGTTGCGGGTTGCCATGGCAACATTAACAGTTGAAAAGGGAACATTAGCTTCCTGTATGAGACTAAGTGTTGCTTGGCTCATGAGCTCAGAGGAATGGAAGAAGGTCAATGTCCTAACCTAAGATCCTGAAGCCGCCTCCTTGCAGGGCATCCCTAGCACCAATACACAGAAACCAGCAGAGGAGAGGACTGTGGGATCCACTCATTGGCCGGCTCAGCTGGTCCCTCCTCTTGTCCAACACTATATGACAGAGTTGTGTGCTTTTTTTTTTTTTTTTGCGTCATGTCAACTTTGGCCTTTGTGATGCTCTCCTTAGTTATTTTGTGTAATGGTGTTTCTGAGAACCTGAAAGGCCGCAATGGCTTGCTCTGCGCCAAACATCCCAAGGGTCACATTAGGCGTATGGTCACATTTTGCAGGCTTAGCATCTCTGGTATTGGGGTATAGCATGCTCCGTTATCAAGTACCGTCCCCATAAAAAAATATGTCGCTGCACATCCTCCTCGGGACTTTGACCATTTTCACCAGCTAATGTCGGCAGAGGGGGGTCATAAAGTATAACGTACCCTCCATATAAGCCAGGATAATCTAGAGTCACGCGGCTTCCTCTTACTCTGCGACTTCATCTTACTGGACACCGTGCGGCAGCTTCTCCTTACCATGTGCATTTCCTATTGGTTCCTAGGGCCGTGTCTCATCGAGTGTTTAAGTAAAATGCAGAGTAATTCTACATGTTGCTGACAAGCTGTGGATGTATGTTTTTCAGAGTGAGCGATGTAATATGAGCAAAGGCAACTGAATACATGTGTAACATTATTGAAAAAATTCCCACAGTTGGAAAAAATCCAGAACAGTGCAGTATATGAACTGTACTAAATGTCATAGACGTATCACATATATAGTTGTGAGCGTACGGGTCGTTGCTCACGCTTGCAGGCTCGCGTAGCGAGGTCACTGGGCAAGGGCCTCAGTTGCTGGCATGGAGCGCCAGTTGCTGGCGAGGTCACTGGGCAAGGGCCTCAAACCCTCGCAAACTTCACGTCGCTACTCAGAAAAAAAAAAAATCTAAGCGACAGAAAAAATGGCCGCCGAACAAAACGAAAACGAGGCTACAGCACTCTAAACTCGCAAAACACCACAAGAAACTCGCAAAACGCCACAAACCACCTACGGATATTCATACCACACAGTGCACACATTCAGCATGCTTACACAGCAGCTCCACACTACTAATGCTGCAGCAACATCAACACAGATTGCCAGCTCTTCATCACAATGCTTCAAAATAGGTAAACTATATTCATTTATTAATGTATTATATATTTCATTATTACACACCAAACAGCATTAGCTACCTTACAATTTCATTGCCGTCATTTTTTGACGGGCAATTCGCTAGTCACATATATAGTTGTGAGCGTACAAGTTGTTGCTAACGCTGCGGGCTCGCATAGCGAGCCCGCGGCCCTCGCTTTGCGAGGGCCTTGGCTCGCTACGCGAGTCGCGGCCCTCGCTTCGCGAGGGCACTGGGCGCGGGTCTCCTCGCGAAGCGAGGGCCTCAGATGCTGGCATGGAGCGCCATAGGTGCTCCATGCCAGCACCTGAGGTCCTCGCGAAGCGAGGGCCTCAGTTGCTGGCATGGAGCGCCATAGGCGCTCCATGCCAGCACCTGAGGACCTCGCGAAGCGAGGGCCGCAGTTGCTGGCATGGAGCGCCGAAGGCGCTCCATGCCAGCAACTGCGACCCTCGCAAAGTTCAAGTCGCAACCCAAAGAGCACGACACACACATTACGACACACGCAAACAACATACGACACACGTTCACACACATTACGGCCTCGCAACAGTCGGACGCTACTCGCGAACATTACAAAATTAAAAACACAATACATACACACAGCACATACATAAAAACCTTACCTACACCAAGAGGGAGCACCCAGCACCTCAAAAATGCAACTTACACCTTCATTTCACTCAAAATAAAAGAGTTTACACACAAAAATATTTGCTAAGCGAGAGAAACAATGGCCGCCGAACAAAACGAAAACGAGGCTACACACGCAAACACCATACGAGACACGTTACGCCACATTACGACCTCGCAAACATCGGACGCAACACGCCGACATACAAACATTTACAACACAATAAATACACACAACACACACATAAAAAGATTACCTACAGCAAGAGGAACCAGCCAGCACCTCAAAAAAACAAGTTACACCTACATTTAAATACAAATAAAACACTTTACACACAAAGAAAATCGCTAAGCGAGAAAAAAAAATGGCAGATGGACAAAACGAAAACGAGGCTACAGCACTCTCCACACGTAAAACACCACAACACACTCGCAAAACACCACACGGAAATCGAAAACCACTACGAGGCACCAACGGAAAATCCGCTAAGACGGACAACATATAGAAACCGCTATTTTACGCAAATGCGGAAGTACACCACTACGCTAACGGTTTAGCCTCGCGCACGCACAGTATTACACTGCACACATTCACCACGCTTATAGAGCAGCTCCACAACACTAATGCTGCACCAAATTCAAACAAGGTTCACAGCTCTTCAACACAATGCTTCAAAATAGGTAAAGTATATTCATTTATTAATTGATTACATGTTTACTATTACACACAAAACAACATTAGCTCACTTACAATAACATTGCCGTCATTTTTTGACGGGCAATTCGCTAGTAACGTACTAATTGTCAGACGTATAACGTACTAATTGTCGGGACGTATAACGTACTAATTGTCAGACTTATACTAATTGTCGTGACGTATAACGTACTAATTGTCGGGACGTATAACGTACTAAATGTCAGACGTATACCACACCGATTGCTATAAACTTATAGACCACCCTATCTTTGGGTTGCCGATTCGGTTCCTCATGGGGGATGTGTTCCGGCTGTTCTTCTCCTTCTTTTACTTCACATAATTTAAGATAGTTATCCACTGGGAGTGTGTTGAAAAATCTATGACCATTTCTAGTTAGTGTAAGCAGGTAAATAACAAAGATATTATTATGATTTTTTTTTCTCCTCAACTGGTTCTAAGCATACAGTAATAACTTCCCTGCATTTTTGGTCCGTTCTGGGGAGTGGTCTTGTGCCAGTATTAGTTTGTCATTATCATACCTTATGTGGTGATCTGCTTTCTTCAGTTGGGATTGATAAGATTGTTATGGCCAAACCTACCCAGCAGATCTTTCAGGTTATTTTTAGTCCCTTCACCAAGGCTGCAGATGCTTTTAAAATCACCTTCAATAGTTATATAGAACCAGGGCAGCTCTTATCTTCTCTGAGGATACTGACACATATCTTCTAAATATCTTGTTCCATATGTATATTCACCCAGTCAGAGACAGTGATAACTGGACCTCACTTTATCAAGTCTGAAGCAAAACTGACAAAAAGTGGATATTTCAGTTAGAATATAAACTGTGATGCAGAGAGTGGAGACTGCGCCTAACATCATGAGGTGACGTACGTGGGGAATGAACATAACGTAAAAACATATTAAATAACTATAAAACTACTGAGCCCAGTCCCTATGTGTCTGACCCCCCCCCCCCCCCCCCCCCCAATGTACAATCTCCCCATCCAACAACCACTTAAATAAGAGCCCATATATTGTTGGCTCCCTCACGTCATTATGAGGCCAGAGTAATGCCCCGTTTCAAAAAAAACTAATCCATCCTGGGCAGATTATATGAGTTCAAAAGGGCTTGCGACACCTAATATTTAGAAATTGTCTGGCTTTGCGGGAACATCATTTCTTTGTGACTAAAATTTTGGATTTTTATTATTACTTGCCGGGTGAGTTTGTTGTGGATTTTGCCTGACATGGGATGTGTTGCCTGGTCTCGGGAGGTGTTGCCTGGTCTCGGGGGGTGTTGCCTGGTCTCGGGGGGTGTTGCCTGGTCTCGGGGGGTGTTGCCTGGTCTCGGGAGGGGTTGCCTGGTCTCGGGAGGTAGCCAGCCCAGTTCTCTGCCTTGGCAATAAATAACCAGGTGTTAACCTGGGAGTTGTGGGAGGGAACTTCTCTCCTCCCCTATATAAACCCCTCCCTTAACCTACATCCTCACCTGAAAATATTCACATTTCAGGTTGCACGCCGTCCGTTTGCAACCGCCGGCTCCCCTGCTGTTCCTCTGCTTCTTGCAGGTTCGTCCCATGCCTGCCATTTCTCCCTTCCCTTTTTGGGCTCCCCCGTCTCCCCGGCCGGCCTCCTTCCATGCGGCTTCCCTAGCTGTTCATGCACTCTCCTGCATCTCCTGTTCCTCCTCACTCCTGCCCTGCTGCCCGTTTCTCCCCTCCTCCTAGCCCCTGCCCCGTCTTACCTCTGCGTCCCGATGGCCCCCTCCTGTTGCTCCGCCGTCTCTGGTCTCATCCTGCGTCCCGCCGCGCTGTTTTCGGGCATCCCGGTGCGCCCCTCTCCCGGCCCGGCTCCTCCTCCTTGCTCCGCCGCTTCCCATGCCTCCTCCGCTGCTGCCCGGCTCCCCTCCTCCAGACACCTCCGCCGCAGCTCGGGGCACGCCCCTCTTTCCGCGGCACGCCCCCTCTTTCGGCGGCCCGCCTCTCTTTCGGCGGCCCGCCTCTCTTTGTCCGTGTTCGCTGCTGGCGCTTGCGCCGCGCCCCTCCTTCGGCGGCCCCACCATTTTTTTTTTTTGTTCCGTCCCATGCCGCGGCTCCTTTTTCCTTTCTCCCCTTCGTGCCCTCCCCTGGCCTGGCTCCTTTGCCTCGGGCGCCCTGCTGGCGCTCGTGCCACTCCCCCCTCTCGTTGACTCCGCCTCCTCCTGCCTCCTTCCCTGGCTTGGCTCTTTTTGCCTCCGGCGCCCCGGTGGCGCTCGCGGTTCACCCTTCTCTTGCCGGCTCCGCCTTCTCCTGCGCTCTCCCTTGGCGGCGCTCACGCCACGCCCCTCTTCCCGCAGCCCCACCTCCTTTTCGTTGTACCTTTCCTCGCTCTGCGCTTCCGCTTCTCTTGCGCCCCCTGTTCGCCCAGCGCGCCCTGCTTCGCCTCTCTTGGCCTCTCTTCTACGGCTTCCTGTGTCCAGGTGAGTTTACCACTTCGCAAAACAACCCTCACTATCTCGCCAAGCAGGACATAACTTTACATCCAGATCACTTCACGCTCACACTCCAGCGCACAAAAACAAGTCTCAAACCCATACTCATAACATACTACCCATCACACAACGACTGGTGTCCAGTCTCCACTATTAAATCCCATTTAAATTCAATATCTTCCAAACCAACCACTCACCCTCTCCTGAGCTTATCAAGCCAACCCTTGTCCACCACCTCCTTCATACACTACATTAGACCGCTGCTACTCTAACTCGGCCTAGACCCTTACAGCTATTCAGGACACTCTTTTCGCATTGGAGCCGCCTCTTCAGCCTCCAAAGCCAACATTCCCACGCACATTATTCAATCCATGGGTCGATGGAAGTCAAACTGCTACACCCGCTACATACCTTTTCCCATTGCAGAAACTAAACGGGCTTTTCAAACCATCGCTCATTAACCTTCTCCCTAAAATTCTGCTCACTTTTTGGCCTCTAAGCAGACTAAAATGGGTCTAGTAGCAATTGCCACACACCAGCTACTACCCAAGAGAAGGTCACGACCACAACTGTAAAGTGAGTTCATTCATCTTCTAAAATGCCTAAAGAAGTGGTGGAGACAAAGGTATGTTGTTTTACACCTGCGTTTGGTCATATAAGCCAAACATATTTGTTTCATCGCTGCCTATTTTCCATTCTCATAGCTTGGGTGTCATTTTTGGGTTCAAGCGTAGTTATTTGGAAGTGTTTGCGCTGATTTGCTTTCATCATCCAATTTTTTTTTGTACAGCTTTTTTTTCAAATGATGCAACACCCCTTAATAATATCCACCTAAAGGAAACTTTACATAAAACTTGTTATTTTATGGGATTCAATACGAAGGAGCTAAATATTAAGATCTTCATTGCTCACTCGTTGGTGACGTTCTTCGTGTCTTTTTGGTTCCTTTCTGGTCCGTTTCTCCTCATGTCTCTGAATCACTTGTGGGGAAGTTTGTCCTTCACAAATGTCCTCTCATGATCAGTAAAACCACCAAGACCCTAAACTTGTCTTCTCTTGATGACCTGCTTTCGATAGTAGGCAAAAAAAAAAAATACTGATTTGTGATGTATCAACTTATTGTGTGTAATTAGTGTTTACTGCGGGCGGCCATTGTTTTCTTACCTTATGTCCCATACAAAGTTGCGTTCCTCCATGGAGCCACTTGACCCTTTTTTAACTTGCAGCTAATTAATTTACTGACTGTTGTCTTTATTCAGTTCTCTTTAAAGACATTTTTTACATTCTAAAATGGGGACCTGTAAAATTTACACTTTTTTTTTTTTTTTTTAATTTTTTTATACACAATAAATCTTTATTTAAAAGTCCTGAGCTGCTTCTATTGAGGATGGTGTGTCAATGTAAACTGATGAGCATCCATTGGTCCAGCTTCCTCAGCATTCAGACTCCACCCATCGATAGAAGTAGCTCACCAGAAACAACATGGCAGCATAGTGGCATGTACATGGTCACTTCAGACTGCAGTTTTGTCCTTTCTTAAACACATAATGCAGATTAGTTCTTCAGACACAGGACAACGCTGGTCCTTAATACGTGATCTACCTCCAGATGTGCAGATCTCCTGCTCTAGAAAAATGACAGATAAGAATTGACGGTCTGTGAACAGAACATCTGGGAATGCTTGTTCTTTTTGTTTCTTGCTGTTTTTATTTTTTATTTTATTTTTTTATTTTATTCCAGTTGTCTGAATGTAGAAAATCAAATTCGAGAAAAAATTTTTTTTATAAACCCATCTGGTAGGAAAAAAATATTTAATTTATATCCAGAATGTGTAGACCGACCTTTGCACCAGGGTCCAGGAGAATAATTGTAATCCAGCCCAAGGTCGGCTGCTGTCATGACCGATTTTGGGACGCCCCTGAACCCCACAAGTAACCCTGTTATTTTGGACTCTGGTTTTAAATGGCCATGAGACTTCTTGTAAGGATTGTGACAATTTGTCTTTATTTATGTCATGTATACAGAATGTGGTGAGAATATACTAAGATATGACACTATTAGAGCGTGCAGTGTAATGTTCTGCATTATAAAGTATTGTGTCATGGCCTGGACTGGAAGGGGTTAACCCTCATGAAATGTGTCGTCTTGTTAGAGGGTCACAAAGTAATAAACCGAATTGGGAGTTTTGCTGTTCCAGGAGGGGGGGGGGTTGGTCTTTGGTACTTTTTAATACTATATCTGCTAATAATAAAGGTAGTTTGTTGGCACTAAGCAAAGGTACTCGTGTTCTTCTAGTATCCTAACCAAAGGGATTTGATTGCACCTTCAGGAATGATGTCCTGATCAGAATTGTTTGCTTGGCGCTGAGATGTTGAACTTGTATCTTTCTTGTCCCTCATATTTGTAACGCCAACACGTTCCATAGCGTTGGGTACAGCACAATATGGAATGTAACAGACTGAGGCGAACCCGGCCCTCGAGCTAACAAAGTGCTCACTAGTTTACAGACTAAAGGATTAATGAAACAAAAGGTGAACTAATGAAAGACCAGGAACCAAAGAATAGATCACGTCTATCGAATGATCGCTAATCTGAGGTGCAATTAGGAGAATCCTCCAGGTTCAAGCCAAGATGTCGGATAGGTAGGAATGCTCACATAACAATGAATTATTCATCATACTAATGACACATACAGGGAGGGAAAAAAGTATTTGATCCCCTGCTGACAAAGAAATGATGCGTCTACAATTTTTACGATCAGTGTATTTTATCAGTGAGAGACAGAATAACAAAAAAGTTAGGATCTTGTTAATGATCTCAAGGCAGCTGGGACCAAAGTCACCAAGAAAATGATTGGTAACACTACGCCGTGAAGGACTGAAATCCTGCAGCGCCGGCAGGGCCCCCCTCTCAAGAACGCACATGGACGGCCCGTCTGAAGTCTGCCAATGAACATCTGGATGATCCCGAGGAGAACCGGGTGAAAGTGTTGGGGTCAGATGAGAACAAAATCCAGCTCTTTGGCATCAACTCAACTCTGTCCTAATATGATACAGAAGGCGTAGTGGTCTCTCATAGTAGAGCCATGAGGTATAACCGACTCAGTCCTAATATGATACAGAAGGTGTAGTGGTCTCTCATAGTAGAACCATGAGGTATAACCTACTCAGTCCTATAGTGATACAGAAGGTGTAGTGGTCTCTCATAGTAGAGCCATGAGATATAACCGACTCAGTCCTATAGTGATACAGAAGGTGTAGTGGTCTCTCATAGTAGAGCCATGAGGTATAACCGACTCAGTCCTAATATGATACAGAAGGTGTAGTGGTCTCTCATAGTAGAGCCATGAGGTATAACCGACTCAGTCCTAATATGATACAGAAGGTGTAGTGGTCTCTCATAGTAGAGCCATGAGGTATAACCTGCTCCGTCCTAAAATGATACAGAAGGCGTAGTGGTCTCTCATAGTAGAGCCATGAGGTATAACCGACTCAGTCCTAATATGATACAGAAGGTGTAGTGGTCTCTCATAGTAGAGCCATGAGGTATAACCTGCTCCGTCCTAAAATGATACAGAAGGCGTAGTGGTCTCTCATAGTAGAACCATGAGGTATAACCGACTCAGTCCTATAGTGATACAGAAGGTGTAGTGGTCTCTCATAGTAGAGCCATGAGGTATAACCGACTCAGTCCTAATATGATACAGAAGGTGTAGTGGTCTCTCATAGTAGAACCAAGAGAGATATTATCAGCTTGTCCTTAAGTTCACAGAACACATAGTTGGTATAGTAATAATGGCTGAAGTCGCCGCTTGTGAAATGGCGTCTCATAGAGATTACACAGATTGTGATAAACATAAATACAAAGTTTATTTCAGCAACATAAATATCTTTATAATACAATTGAACACCAGTAAGATGTAGTAGTGACACGAGCCAAGAAAGTGACCAAGGTGACCCAGTCGGACTGATAACTTGTGGTTATGTGAGCTAGTAATCCAATATACAGAACGGATTGAATTCTAAAACTTTATTGTTCATAATAGTATCGGCAACATACCGACAGAGACTCGTAATCTCAAGACATCTTGATAAGACCAACAGTATAAACAAAAAAACTATTCATAGACGTTATATATTCAGCTACGTGGATAAATCCCACCACCTTTGTATAGGATGTAGAGACTTTTTTCATTCTTTCACTATTTTATTTTTTCATTTGAGTTTTATCACATTTAATTTAGTTTATGTAAAAAAAAAAACACAAATATAGATGTCAATATACTTTGTGAATAGTAAATTATCACTTACACAGATATCAGTGTTGCTATATTAAAATCAACATTTAATGTCTCACTAGTCACTTATCACATAAAATTGTCAGACGTCGTCACGCTTTGCGCACGCTCGCAAGAACTGCGTCTCTCTTGAAGCCAATCCGAACCTAAAAAATAACCCTGTCACTCATAGGGACAATACAGACCCCCAAAATCCCTTAACCCTGGAACTCATGAGGACAATACAGACCCCATAATCCCTTAATTAACTGTGTCAATCATGGGGGTCAATGAAGACCCCCATAGTCCCTTAATTAATCCTGACACTCATGGGGGTCAATGCAGACCCCCCATAATCCATTAATTAACACTGTCACTCGTAGGGGTCGATACAGACCCCCATAAGCCCTTCATTAACCCTGTCACTCATAAGGGTCAATATAGCCCCCCATAAGCCAATAATTAACTCTATCTGTCCAATAGGGGTCTATATAGACCCCTAGGACACTAATTAACCCATGTAATAACACAACAAATGCAATGAGGGTCATCTGTAACCAAAAAAAACCTAATGGAGGTCCGCACTCATAGACCTCTCCCGACGCTAATGAGCCCCCTAGAGCCTTTTCTGGAACAAAATTTGCAATGGCGCCTTCTGATTGGCTCAAATTTGATTGACATCATTGTCAGCCAATCAGAAGGCTCCAAGGTGTAAGCCAATCAGAATGGGATACACCCCATATTCCATTCTGATTGGCTAATGCACCTGTCAATCTTTTTTTAAACCAATAAGAAGGCTTTATTGCCTTCAGCCAACCACAATGGGATACACCTCCATGGGGTGATTGGCTGGAGGCATCTGTGCATTCTGATTGGCTGTTGTCACTGTCAATCAGATGTGTAACCCATTGTTATTGGCTGAAGGGAATAGCGCCTTCTGATTGGTTGTTGTCACTGCAATCAGAAAGCGCAGATGCCTCCAGCCAATTACCCTGTGGAGTTGTATCCCATTGTGATTGGCTGAAGGCAATATAGCCTTCTGATTGGTTTAAAAAAAGATTGGCCAATGCACCTGTCAGTCAGAATGGGATATGGGGGTGTATCCCATTCTGATTGTCTCACACCATGGCGCCTTCTGATTGGCTTAAATTTGATTGACAGCGTTTTCAGCCAATTTGAAGGCACCCTTGCCAATTTTCTTCTTGAAAAGGCTCAAGGTGGCTCATTAGCGTCGGGGAGATCCGCAAGTGCGGACCGCCATTAGTTTTGATTTTTTTTTTTTAGAGCGCAGATTCTTCCAGGGCCCAGCCGGGGCAGAAGAGGAAGAGCACGGGAACATCGCGCAAAGGTAAGTTCAATGTATATTATGTTACATGTTATTTTCAGTGTGTGTATTCATGTGTAGTAATCTAATGTTTATTTTTAACAGATGCCGAGCCGGAGAAGAAAACAAGAAGGACGGGGACATGCTGGAAAGTTGAGTAGAATATTTAGAATGTTTCTTTATTGTATGTACTGTGTTGTACTAATTTGTTTTTATTTTTTTCCCTAGGGTGGCAATCTGAAGGGACATCTGTAAAGGGAAGGGGTCTTAATTATTTTATTTTAGGTTTGATTTAGGGTTTGTGTATGTAGATATGATTTATTTTATGTTAGGTAGGGGGGTGTATTTTAGATAGATAGGGGGGTATGTGTGTATGTTAGATAGCATTTTATATAGAGGGGTATGTATGTATTTTAGATAGGGGGTATTGTATTCGATTTGTATTGCAGTGTATACATTTTGTATTTATTTCATTTTCAGTGTGTATCTTTTTTTTTTATTTTCTGTAGTGGGGGGGGTTGTAATGTAGTTTTTTTTTATTTTCTGTAATGTAGTTTTTTTTATTTTCAGTGACTTAGGTTTTATTATTTTTTGTAATTAGTGGGGTGGGGGGGTTATTAGTGGGTAGGTAGTGTAGGTGTTAATAGGTTAGTGTACAGGGTGGTTAGTTTAGATGTAATGGTTTATTGGGGGCGGTATAGTGCAGTGTAGTGTTTGTACTTAGTGTCATGAGGGTCCTTGAGGACACTCATAGCAGTTATGGGGTAATGTTAGGCTTCTACCTGTCCCATGAGGGGACTGATGGGGTTAAATAGAGGCTTATGAGGGTCTGGATAGACCGCCATAAGTGACCGGGTTAAAATGGTGTAGTGCTTACACTTTGGGTCATGACGTTCCTGGATGACCCTCATGGCACTTATAGTGTTATTACATGGGGTCATTACTGTGTTAGAGGGGTCTATATAGTTGGGGCGCACAGTACACTCACATTGTGTGGCAAACAGCATTTCAACACTTTTTTACCCCGTCATTTTTGATGGTCAAGTCGCTAGTTATAATGTAGTTTGTGTTCCAGTCTATAGAGAAACTCTAACTAATATCTGTAAGACACTCGCCGGCTATGGAGAAATTGTATAAATCTTAAGGGACAAAAATATATTTATTATTAGCCGTTTTTAAAAATAAAAAATATATCACATTCTATCTAAACCAATTACATTGTACTCTCTGGAGAATAAATTCAGAGATCTGGTTGTATATATTCTTAGTTCTAAACGAACGGATTTTAATTATAAAAATTCTTTTAAATAATATTCTAGTATGTGGCAAATCATAACATATTTAGCCACATAAGTGTCCCCTTTTTTTGTTATTTCTCTCTGTGCCCATCTTCAGGGACACAGATAACAAAAAGATCTCTTATCGAAGAGTTCGGACGTTGGCTCAAACCAAACAAAGGGTCAACTGTAAGAGCCTTGTATCATGAGGACATCTCCTGCATCTGCAGGCGTTGTGAAGGAAATGTATGAGGGGTCAGGCTCTCCCAGCGCCTCTCGGGTAGAATTTCCTTCGTTGACAGCCCCCCCCCCCCCCCCCCCCATAACATGTAGCTGGCACAATCTTAAAGCTATCATATTGCCAGATATCTCAGACATGATTGTTGTTAGCTGATGTAGACTAATACCGCTATGGTGGGGAATCAAAGTCTCACAATGGCATGCGAATGAAGCGAGCATCGATATATAGTGACGCATGTGATCCTCGGGTCTCATGTAAGTGACCGTGACTCTGGCTTCTGACCTCTGTGTCCTCTCCGTATTAATGGATATTTTCCCATATTGCTGATTATCCAGAGACCTAGCTCATAGTTAGTAATGCGTGCAAATGGGAATCCGCTGAATGAAGCTGTGAGCTACACCATGTAGGGACAGTGTAGGTGGGCAGGTGATAGCAGAGATCAGACAAATCACAGTCCGCTAGAGAAGGAACTGGCAACCCACTCCAGTATCTTTGCCATGCAAAACTTGTGGAACAGCACATGCAGAGACCTAGCTAAATGTGCTGCAGTCCATAGGGTCACAGAGAGTCAGACACAACTGAAGGACTGAACAACAAATAATAAAATGTTCCCCAGGTACTTGATCTATGTGATGTGGAAGTGAAATATGGCCACTATTTGTGTCCCCAAATGTAGATGAGAGGAGTGGCTTTTCATATTGGCATGTGCATGACCATTCCAACATATAATGATATAAAAAAAAATGTAACGCCCATCTTTTATTGGGGGGGGGGGGGTTGTAACACCTCTTCATGCTTTCCCCATCTTAAAGTGCAATGGTGTGTTTATATTGTCTTTGCGGGTGCTATTTGGAGGCCGAGATGTTTCTGCCTCCTTTTGCGGGCTGCGGGCTTGAACGCCAGGGCGTCTTTGGAAATTCATTGCAATTTAATAGTGAAGTTTGTAGCAGTTACGGAGTCTTAATCTGTTGGCACTAAAAGCGGCACCCTAAACTTGCAAACGCGCATATCGGCAGTCATTTTGCATTCGCAAATGGAAGCCGCACGCGTTACAAGCAAAGATGGCAAACCGGCAATGGTTTTTTTACGGTCGTGAATATAAGCCGCACCCTTAACTCGCAAGCTCAAAAATCGGAAAAAAGGTGCGGCTTATATTCGGACCAATACGGTATATTGAGGAGAATCCAATTATCTGAATAAACTAACAAAAACATTTATATAAAACCAGAAAATCTCTAAAGAATCCTTTTAAAATATCTGACCGTTTCCGTAACAATAGGAAGATGGAGGTGATAACTGACCACTCGTGATGTCCCACTTAGGGCTCTAATTGTCTATGAATTCTGATCTGTCCTGGCTGGGACACGTGGCTGGGACACGTGTGACCTCGTTCATCACCTGCTGACGTGTACCCGTGTCAGCCAGTAGCAATGACTATAAACCTTAATACCCACTTGTCTTATACCCTGACACAACTTAGAATGTCAGCTCTTGGACCCGCCACATCCTCTGTACCAGTATGCAACCTTCATCATGCTTATGGACCCATGGTATTCCTTGGACTTGGTGCCACAGGCCATCAATCCGTAGAAAAGGCCCAAATTGGCCAACAGAACTGAAGCACCAATACAGACGTGTTTCCCAGGAGAGCATGTCCTTGTACACGTTCTCTTGGTCCAAGATCTGGTCTGTTCTACAACCCCAATGGGGCAAAGCATCTGGTCAAAAGAGCTTGGCTTCCCCCACCTGGACGTCCTAATGCGTGACATATATGGACCATGGCTGACCTCTTTCGGTCTCACACACATCAAACACACTTCCCCAATTCTACATCAGCACCAGAAGTTTCTTCTTAATATATATAATAAACTATCCTTATCTTGTGGCCACTGAGGTGACTTCTCATATTATATCCTTAATTCTGAGCCCTAATACATTCTTTAAACCTTATACATAAAAACAACATGTCATAGTCCTTACAAGTCTCAAGTAGCCTTTGATATTCGCCACCCAATGTGTTGGAGGCCCCCATAGCAGTGTGGAGTTCATGGGAGTCATGACGGTGTGTTTTATGGATAATTGCTGTCTTCTTCACTTTTTTAGGTGGCCCGCTGGCCATGGTGGGCTCAGCCCTAATGGGAGGGATCCTGTTGGCTCTCATAGAAGGAGTTGGGATCCTCCTCACTCGATACACAGCCCAGCAGTTCCAAAACCGTGAGTTCCACTAAAATCCCCTATCTGTAAATGGAGACCAATGCTGCCCCTAACCACCTATTGACCTTGTTAAAGAGACAGCGGCATCATCTTGTGTACTAGATCCTGGGGCAGTTATGGAGGAGACTGCAAGTGACCAGATTGTCTAAGTGATGTAGTGTTGGAGAACCTCTTCATTCTTCTGTCATGCTATGGGGCAAACATCCCAAGACCTCACGTCTTCAGCAGTTTTCTAGCACCCCCCAATTGTCGTATAACTGGTCAGTCCAGTCTGATAGCGCCCCATTTGTGCGGGGTCCCCGCCAGGATAAAAGGACATTTTCCTCATAGTGGGATATAGAAAATTCAAGAAATGAATAGATTTAAAAAAATAAAATAAATGATCTGCTCCAAATATGTTTCCTTAGTCTTCAGTAATCCGAGATGAACATTTATGAGGGTAAAGGAGAAGATTCACCAGCACCTCCATAGTTAAATGGTCACTTTATTGTTCTTATAATGGGGTCCCTGAAGGGTCTTATAAAAATAACCTTTATTACTTTTATTGTGCATTTAAACAATGAATGTCCCGGGATGTATTGGCTCCAGCTCTCTCCACCCTCTGAATGATGAATTGCGTCTGGGGTGGGAGCCGCCCAGGGGAGGTACCAGATTAAGACCAGCCTGTAAAAAAACACATAAGTAGCAGGCAGCAGTGTACCATGAGTTGCTAGCAATGTACACAAATACACTACTCAAGTCAAGAACTATAGAAATGATCCCTAAGTCCAGGTTGAATAGACACCTTGTCTGGTTGGTGTCCTCTACAACCCTCTGTACACTGGGTCAGCCCCCGGGTGATGTTTTGGGCTTTAGCTCCCGGGTGTTTTTTTTTACATAATGTCTAGTTTGAATTGAATAGAAGCACAAGGTTTCGCACCGGTTGGTGCCGCATCCGTTTCGCACCGGTTGGTGCCGCATCTGTTTCGCACCGGTTGGTGCCGCATCTGTTTCGCACCGGTTGGTGCCGCATCTGTTTCGCACCGGTTGGTGCCGCATCTGTTTCGCACCGGTTGGTGCCGCATCTGTTTCGCACCGGTTGGTGCCGCATCCGTTTCGCAACGGCTGCTGCAGTCTCATACCAGCTGGTGCTTTTTCTCTGTGGGTATTGCCCAGGGTGACATTTTGTTCTCCCTTTTGCAGCCAACCCATTTGGAGAGGAGCCAAACCACGTGCCACATTGACACAGCGGCCATGGAATTCACAAGACCCCCACCCACCAAAGACCCCCGCCCGGGTACTGCTCTGTGAGATCAGATTCAGTAAAATGTATATTGGTACAAATCTGGTGTGTATCGAATCACTGGTGGGCAGTATGTGTGTAATGACTGGAGGGGACACACTGTGTGTGTGTACTTACTGTACATATCTCTGTGTGTGTGTAATGACTGGAGGGGACACACTGTGTGTGTGTACTGTACATATCTGTGTGTGCGGTTTGTGTACTTAATGTACATATGTATTGTGTAGATATTTGTGTATATTTACTGTACATACTTATTGTGTGGATGTTTGTGGGCACTCACTGGTACACACTCAATGAGACTTTGTACCACAGTAAATCGTACACTCCATGGGTTAAGTATTTGGTTGTATTTGCCTTTCCTCACATGTGGCCCCACAGCAGCGGACGGTCACACCGTGGGAGAAGCTACAAACCCTCAGTCGTACTTCACTCCAGGGTCCGGGGTCACGCAGTGACTATATTAGGAGCAGGAGCTTCATCCACAACACATAGGATCAATACCGAGTATGAATCTGTAGAGAGGTGCAGAGCAAGAACATGAGCAGAGGGTGCAGTGCAGGGATGGAGGGGGGTGAGTAGTGGGCGCAGGGGTAGAGGAGCTGAGCAGAGGGTGCAGTGCAGGGATGGAGGGGGGTGAGTAGAGGGGGTGAGCAGTGGGTGCAGGGGTAGAGGAGCTGAGCAGAGGGTGCAGTGCAGGGATGGAGGGGGTGAGCAGTGGGCGCAGGGGTAGAGGAGCTGAGCAGAGGGTGCAGTGCAGGGATGGAGGGGGTGAGCAGTGGGCGCAGGGGTAGAGGAGCTGAGCAGAGGGGTGCCGTGTTGTCTCACCTTCGTTGTCTTTATGCGGTTCCCCAAGAAGCAAATCCACCCTGAGTTATCCGGCAGGGTCTGACACTCCTCGTCTTGTAGACACGGCTCCATATCGCACCACCACCTCCCCAGCACGATGGAGGCTGCAACCAGAAGATAGAGGTTAGACACCAGATACCCCTCCCTGGGACATTATACCATCAGCACAGACCTTCTGACAATATACTCTCAGCACAAGCCATAGCAACCTGCAACACACACACACACGCACACACACGCCACCAAATGGTACATGGGCGCCTGGAGATCGGACGTGTACAATTGCCTAGAGAGACCATCTGCGTTCTGATAAGCTCTCCTCTGCCAGTATCGGATCTGCAGGACGAGGCTCTATCTCAACAGGAGACCATTGTCCAGGGCCAATCAGAGTCTTTCCCAAAAAGGTAGACTGTAGGTTAAGACCGACACAGGCACTTGTTCTCAACAGCCGCACAGTTGACCACTCTGCTCAATAGCTTGCAGCTTAGCCATGTAGTGTGGTGCACTTCACCCTGGGCAACCACTTGACTCAAAACAGCCCTGGTGTCAGGTGGAGGCATCGGTCTGGACCAAGAAAGGTCAAGAGTAATCCTGGACATAGTAGGATGTTAGCGCAGTCTTCAGGTACTGGAAGGCTTTCTCACATTTGGGGGTCAACTCACCAACAGGGGCATCCTCTTTGGTGAGATCCTTCAGTGGCTTTGTCATGGTACTGTAATGGAGGAGAAACCAACAATAATATCCTGGGGCAACACCTGGCTCGTACTCACTTGGGGGCTTACAGGGCAGTAGTGGTGGGCCGGGCACCCAAGGAGGACTGTGGTTATCACCCTTTTGGTTGGAGCTGTACTCCAG
>JAPZIH010001125.1:0-58874 GCA_027410445.1 Discoglossus pictus
TACCTGCGGTCATTACCTATCAGTACTGTCCCTTGTACATGGCTACCCCTAGGGTCATTACCTATCAGTACTGCCCCATGTACATGGCTACCCTGAGGGCATTATCTATCAGTACTGCCCCATGTATATGGCTACCCTGCGGTCATTACCTATCAGTACTGCCCCATGTACATGGCTACCCTGCAGTCATTACCTATCAGTACTGCCCCATGTACATGGCTACCCTGCAGTCATTACCTATCAGTACTGCCCCATGTACATGGCTACCCTGCAGTCATTACCTATCAGTACTGCCCCATGTACATGGCTACCCTGCAGTCATTACCTATCAGTACTGCCCCATGTACATGGCTACCCCGCAGTCATTACCTATCAGTACTGCCCCATGTACATGGCTACCCCCCGCGGTCATTACCTATCAGTACTGCCCCATGTACATGGCTACCCCGCGGTCATTACCTATCAGTACTGCCCCATGTACATGGCTACCCTGCAGTCATTACCTATCAGTACTGCCCCGTGTACATGGCTACCCTGCAGTCATTACCTATCAGTACTGCCCCGTGTACATGGCTACCCTGCAGTCATTACCTATCAGTACTGCCCCATGTACATGGCTACCCTGCGGTCATTACCTATCAGTACTGCCCCGTGTACATGGCTACCCTGCAGTCATTACCTATCAGTACTGCCCCGTGTACATGGCTACCCTGCAGTCATTACCTATCAGTACTGCCCCATGTACATGGCTACCCTGCAGTCATTACCTATCAGTACTGCCCCATGTACATGGCTACCCCGCAGTCATTACCTATCAGTACTGCCCCATATATATGGCTACCCTGCAGTCATTACCTATCAGTACTGCCCCATATATATGGCTACCCTGAGGGCATTATCTATCAGTACTGCCCCATGTATGTGGCTACCCTGCGGTCATTACCTATCAGTACTGCCCCATGTACATGGCTACCCCGCGGTCATTACCTATCAATACTGCCCCATGTACATGGCTACCCCGCGGTCATTACCTATCAGTACTGCCCCATGTACATGGCTACCCTGCAGTCATAACCTATCGGTACTGCCCCATGTACATGGCTACCCTGCAGTCATTACATATCAGTACTGCCCCATGTACATGGCTACCCTGCGGTCATTACCTATCAGTACTGCCCCATGTCTATGGCTACCCTGCGGTCATTACCTATCAGTACTACCCCATGTATATGGCTACCCTGCAGTCATTACCTATCAGTACTGCCCCATGTATATGGCTACCCTGCAGTCATTACCTATCAGTACTGCCCCATGTACATGGCTACCCTGCGGTCATTACCTATCAGTACTGCCCCATGTACATGGCTACCCTGCGGTCATTACCTATCAGTACTACCCCATGTATATGGCTACCCTGCAGTCATTACCTATCAGTACTACCCCATGTATATGGCTACCCTGCAGTCATAACCTATCGGTACTGCCCCATGTACATGGCTACCCTGCAGTCATTACATATCAGTACTGCCTCATGTACATGGCTACCCTGCGGTCATTACCTATCAGTACTGCCCCATGTACATGGCTACCCTGCAGTCATTACATATCAGTACTGCCCCATATACATGGCTACCCTGCAGTCATTACCTATCAGTACTGCCCCATGTACATGGCTACCCTGCGGTCATTACCTATCAGTACTGCCCCATATACATGGCTACCCTGCAGTCATTACCTATCAGTACTACCCCATGTACATGGCTACCCTGCAGTCATTACATATCAGTACTGCCTCATGTACATGGCTACCCTGCGGTCATTACCTATCAGTACTGCCCCATGTACATGGCTACCCTGCAGTCATTACATATCAGTACTGCCCCATATACATGGCTACCCTGCAGTCATTACCTATCAGTACTGCCCCATGTACATGGCTACCCTGCGGTCATTACCTATCAGTACTGCCCCATATACATGGCTACCCTGCAGTCATTACCTATCAGTACTACCCCATGTATATGGCTACCCTGCAGTCATTACCTATCAGTACTGCCCCATGTACATGGCTACCCTGCAGTCATAACCTATCGGTACTGCCCCATGTACATGGCTACCCTGCAGTCATAACCTATCGGTACTGCCCCATGTACATGGCTACCCTGCAGTCATAACCTATCGGTACTGCCCCATGTACATGGCTACCCTGCGCTCATTACCTATCAGTCCTGCCCCATGTACATGGCTACCCTGCAGTCATTACCTATCAGTACTACCCCATGTATATGGCTACCCTGCAGTCATTACCTATCAGTACTGCCCCATGTACATGGCTACCCTGCAGTCATAACCTATCGGTACTGCCCCATGTACATGGCTACCCTGCAGTCATTACCTATCAGTACTGTCCCATGTCTATGGCTACCCTGCGGTCACTACCTATCAGTACTGCCCCATGTACATGGCTACCCTGCGGTCATTACCTATCAGTACTGTCCCTTGTACATGGCTACCCTGCGGTCATTACCTATCAGTACTGTCCCTTGTACATGGCTACCCTAGGGTCATTACCTATCAGTACTGCCCCATGTACATGGCTACCCTGCGGTCATTACCTATCAGTACTGTCCCTTGTACATGGCTACCCTAGGGTCATTACCTATCAGTACTGCCCCATGTACATGGCTACCCTGAGGGCATTACCTATCAGTACTGCCTCATGTACATGGCTACCCTGCAGTCCTTACCTATCAGTACTGCCCCATGTACATGGCTACCCTGCGGTCATTACCTATCAGTACTGCCCCATGTACATGGCTACCCTGCAGTCATTACCTATCAGTACTGCCCCATGTACATGGCTACCCTGCGGTCATTACCTATCAGTACTGTCCCTTGTACATGGCTACCCTAGGGTCATTACCTATCAGTACTGCCCCATGTACATGGCTACCCTGCGGTCATTACCTATCAGTACTGTCCCATGTCTATGGCTACCCTGCAGTCATTACCTATCAGTACTACCCCATGTATATGGCTACCCTGCAGTCATTACCTATCAGTACTGCCTCATGTACATGGCTACCCTGCAGTCATTACCTATCAGTACTGCCCCATGTACATGGCTACCCTGCAGTCATTACCTATCAGTACTACCCCGTGTACATGGCTACCCTGCGGTCATTACCTATCAGTACTGCCCCATGTACATGGCTACCCTGCGGTCATAACCTATCAGTACTGCCCCATGTACATGGCTACCCTGCAGTCATTACCTATCAGTACTGCCCCATGTACATGGCTACCCTGCGGTCATTACCTATCAGTACTGCCCCATGTACATGGCTACCCTGCAGTCATTACCTATCAGTACTGCCCCATGTACATGGCTACCCTGCAGTCATTACCTATCAGTACTGTCCCATGTACATGGCTACCCTGCAGTCATTACCTATCAGTACTGCCCCATGTACATGGCTACCCTGCAGTCATTACCTATCAGTACTGCCCCATGTACATGGCTACCCTAGGGTCATTACCTATCAGTACTGCCCCATGTACATGGCTACCCTGCAGTCATTACCTATCAGTACTGCCCCGTGTACATGGCTACCCTAGGGTCATTACCTATCAGTACTGCCCCATGTACATGGCTACCCTGCAGTCATTACCTATCAGTACTGCCCCGTGTACATGGCTACCCTGCAGTCATTACCTATCAGTACTGCCCCGTGTACATGGCTACCCTGCGGTCATTACCTATCAGTACTGCCCCATGTATATGGTTACCCTGAGGGCATTACCTATCAGTACTGCCCCATGTACATAGCTACCCCGCGGTCATTACCTATCAATACTGCCCCATGTCTATGGCTACCCTGCAGTCATTACCTATCAGTACTGCCCCATGTACATGGCTACCCTCCGGTCATTACCTATCAGTACTGTCCCTTGTACATGGCTACCCTAGGGTCATTACCTATCAGTACTGCCCCATGTACATGGCTACCCTGCGGTCATTACCTATCAGTACTGTCCCATGTCTATGGCTACCCTGCAGTCATTACCTATCAGTACTACCCCATGTATATGGCTACCCTGCAGTCATTACCTATCAGTACTGCCTCATGTACATGGCTACCCTGCAGTTATTACCTATCAGTACTGCCCCATGTACATGGCTACCCTGCAGTCATTACCTATCAGTACTACCCCGTGTACATGGCTACCCTGCGGTCATTACCTATCAGTACTGCCCCATGTACATGGCTACCCTGCGGTCATAACCTATCAGTACTGCCCCATGTACATGGCTACCCTGCAGTCATTACCTATCAGTACTGCCCCATATATATGGCTACCCTGCAGTCATTACCTATCAGTACAGCCCCATGTACATGGCTACCCTGCGGTCATTACCTATCAGTACTGCCCCATGTACATGGCTACCCTGCAGTCATTACCTATCAGTAGTGCCTAATGTACATGGCTACCCTGCGGTCATTACCTATCAGTACTGCCCAATGTACATGGCTACCCTGCAGTCATTACCTATCAGTACTGCCCCATGTACATGGCTACCCTGCAGTCATTACCTATCAGTAGTGCCTAATGTACATGGCTACCCTGCAGTCATTACCTATCAGTACTCTCCCATGTACATGGCTACCCTGCGGTCATTACCTATCAGTACTGCCCCATGTACATGGCTACCCTGCAGTCATTACCTATCAGTACTGCCCCATGTACATGGCTACCCTGCAGTCATTACCTATCAGTATTGTCCCATGTACATGGCTACCCTGCGGTCATTACCTATCAGTACTGCCCCATGTACATGGCTACCCTGCAGTCATTACCTATCAGTACTGCCCCATGTACATGGCTACCCTGCAGTCATTACCTATCAGTACTGCCCCATGTACATGGCTACCCTGCAGTCATTACCTATCAGTACTGCCCCATGTACATGGCTACCCTGCAGACATTACCTATCAGTACTGCCCCATGTACATGGCTACCCTAGGGTCATTACCTATCAGTACTGCCCCATGTACATGGCTACCCTGCAGTCATTACCTATCAGTACTGCCCCGTGTACATGGCTACCCTGCAGTCATTACCTATCAGTACTGCCCCGTGTACATGGCTACCCTGCGGTCATTACCTATCAGTACTGTCACATGTATATGGTTACCCTGAGGGCATTACCTATCAGTACTGCCCCATGTACATAGCTACCCCGCGGTCATTACCTATCAATACTGCCCCATGTCTATGGCTACCCTGCAGTCATTACCTATCAGTACTGCCCCATGTACATGGCTACCCTCCGGTCATTACCTATCAGTACTGTCCCTTGTACATGGCTACCCTAGGGTCATTACCTATCAGTACTGCCCCATGTACATGGCTACCCTGCGTTCATTACCTATCAGTACTGTCCCATGTCTATGGCTACCCTGCAGTCATTACCTATCAGTACTACCCCATGTATATGGCTACCCTGCAGTCATTACCTATCAGTACTGCCTCATGTACATGGCTACCCTGCAGTTATTACCTATCAGTACTGCCCCATGTACATGGCTACCCTGCAGTCATTACCTATCAGTACTACCCCGTGTACATGGCTACCCTGCGGTCATTACCTATCAGTACTGCCCCATGTACATGGCTACCCTGCGGTCATAACCTATCAGTACTGCCCCATGTACATGGCTACCCTGCAGTCATTACCTATCAGTACTGCCCCATATATATGGCTACCCTGCAGTCATTACCTATCAGTACAGCCCCATGTACATGGCTACCCTGCGGTCATTACCTATCAGTACTGCCCCATGTACATGGCTACCCTGCAGTCATTACCTATCAGTAGTGCCTAATGTACATGGCTACCCTGCGGTCATTACCTATCAGTACTGCCCAATGTACATGGCTACCCTGCAGTCATTACCTATCAGTACTGCCCCATGTACATGGCTACCCTGCAGTCATTACCTATCAGTACTGCCCCATGTACATGGCTACCCTGCAGTCATTACCTATCAGTACTGTCCCATGTACATGGCTACCCTGCAGTCATTACCTATCAGTACTGCCCCATGTACATGGCTACCCTAGGGTCATTACCTATCAGTACTGCCCCATGTACATGGCTACCCTGCAGTCATTACCTATCAGTACTGCCCCGTGTACATGGCTACCCTGCAGTCATTACCTATCAGTACTGCCCCATATATATGGCTACCCTGAGGGCATTATCTATCAGTACTGCCCCATGTACATGGCTACCCTAGGGTCATTACCTATTAGTACTCCCTCATGTACATGGCTACCCTGCAGTTATTACCTATCAGTACAGCCCCATGTCTATGGCAAACCCTGCAGTCATTACCTATCAGTACTGCCCCATGTACATGGCTACCCTGCAGTCATAACCTATCGGTACTGCCCCATGTACATGGCTACCCTGCAGTCATAACCTATCGGTACTGCCCCATGTACATGGCTACCCTGCAGTCATAACCTATCGGTACTGCCCCATGTACATGGCTACCCTGCGCTCATTACCTATCAGTCCTGCCCCATGTACATGGCTACCCTGCAGTCATTACCTATCAGTACTACCCCATGTATATGGCTACCCTGCAGTCATTACCTATCAGTACTGCCCCATGTACATGGCTACCCTGCAGTCATAACCTATCGGTACTGCCCCATGTCTATGGCTACCCTGCAGTCATTACCTATCAGTACTGCCCCATGTACATGGCTACCCTGCGGTCATTACCTATCAGTACTGTCCCTTGTACATGGCTACCCTAGGGTCATTACCTATCAGTACTGCCCCATGTACATGGCTACCCTGAGGGCATTATCTATCAGTACTGCCCCATGTCTATGGCTACCCTGCGGTCATTACCTATCAGTACTGTCCCTTGTACATGGCTACCCTAGGGTCATTACCTATCAGTACTGCCCCATGTACATGGCTACCCTGCGGTCATTACCTATCAGTACTGCCCCATGTACATGGCTACCCTGCGGTCATTACCTATCAGTACTGCCCCATGTACATGGCTACCCTGCAGTCATTAACTATCAGTACTACCCCATGTATATGGCTACCCTGCAGTCATTACCTATCAGTCCTGCCCCATGTACATGGCTACCCTGCAGTCATTACCTATCAGTACTGCCCCATGTACATGGCTACCCTGCAGTCATTACCTATCAGTACTGCCCCATGTACATGGCTACCCTGCAGTCATTACCTATCAGTACTACCCCGTGTACATGGCTACCCTGCGGTCATTACCTATCAGTACTGCCCCATGTACATGGCTACCCTGCGGTCATAACCTATCAGTACTGCCCCATGTACATGGCTACCCTGCAGTCATTACCTATCAGTACTGCCCCATGTACATGGCTACCCTGCAGTCATTACCTATCGGTACTTCCCCATGTACATGGCTACCCTGCAGTCATAACCTATCGGTACTGCCCCATGTCTATGGCTACCCTGCAGTCATTACCTATCAGTACTGCCCCATGTACATGGCTACCCTGCGGTCATTACCTATCAGTACTGTCCCTTGTACATGGCTACCCTAGGGTCATTACCTATCAGTACTGCCCCATGTACATGGCTACCCTGAGGGCATTATCTATCAGTACTGCCCCATGTCTATGGCTACCCTGCGGTCATTACCTATCAGTACTGCCCCATGTACATGGCTACCCTGCAGTCATTACCTATCAGTACTGCCCCATGTACATGGCTACCCTGCAGTCATTACCTATCAGTACTGCCCCATGTACATGGCTACCCTGCAGTCATTACCTATCAGTACTGCCCCATGTACATGGCTACCCTGCAGTCATTACCTATCAGTACTGCCCCATGTACATGGCTACCCCGCAGTCATTACCTATCAGTACTGCCCCATGTACATGGCTACCCCGCGGTCATTACCTATCAGTACTGCCCCATGTACATGGCTACCCCGCGGTCATTACCTATCAGTACTGCCCCATGTACATGGCTACCCTGCAGTCATTACCTATCAGTACTGCCCCGTGTACATGGCTACCCTGCAGTCATTACCTATCAGTACTGCCCCGTGTACATGGCTACCCTGCAGTCATTACCTATCAGTACTGCCCCATGTACATGGCTACCCTGCGGTCATTACCTATCAGTACTGCCCCGTGTACATGGCTACCCTGCAGTCATTACCTATCAGTACTGCCCCGTGTACATGGCTACCCTGCAGTCATTACCTATCAGTACTGCCCCGTGTACATGGCTACCCTGCAGTCATTACCTATCAGTACTGCCCCATGTACATGGCTACCCTGCGGTCATTACCTATCAGTACTGCCCCATGTACATGTCTACCCTGCGGTCATTACCTATCAGTACTGCCCCATGTACATGGCTACCCTGCAGTCATTACCTATCAGTACTGCCCCGTGTACATGGCTACCCTGCGGTCATTACCTATCAGTACTGCCCCATGTACATGGCTACCCTGCGGTCATTACCTATCAGTACTGCCCCATGTACATGGCTACCCTGCAGTCATTAACTATCAGTGCTGCCCCATGTACATGGCTACCCTGCGGTCATTACCTATCAGTACTGCCCCATGTACATGGCTACCCTGCGGTCATTACCTATCAGTACTGCCCCATGTACATGGCTACCCTGCAGTCATTACCTATCAGTACTGCCCCGTGTACATGGCTACCCTGCAGTCATTACCTATCAGTACTGCCTCATGTACATGGCTACCCCGCGGTCATAACCTATCAGTACTGCCCCATGTACATGGCTACCCTGCAGTCATTACCTATCAGTACTGGCCCATGTACATGGCTACCCTGCTGTCATTACCTATCAGTACTGCCCCATGTACATGGCTACCCTGCAGTTATTACCTATCAGTACTGGCCCATGTACATGGCTACCCTGCAGTCATTACCTATCAGTACTGGCCCATGTACATGGCTACCCCGCGGTCATTACCTATCAGTACTGCCCCGTGTACATGGCTACCCTGCAGTCATTACCTATCAGTACTGCCCCATGTACATGGCTACCCTGCGGTCATTATCTATCAGTACTGCCCCATGTACATGGCTACCCTGCGGTCATTACCTATCAGTACTGCCCCGTGTACATGGCTACCCTGCAGTCATTACCTATCAGTCCTGCCTCATGTACATGTCTACCCTGCAGTCATTACCTATCAGTACTGCCCCATGTACATGGCTACCCTGCGGTCACTACCTATCAGTACTGCCCCATGTACATGGATACCCTGCAGTCATTATCTATCAGTACTGCCCCATGTACATGGCTACCCTGCGGTCATTACCTATCAGTACTGCCTCATGTACATGGCTACCCTGCAGTCATTATCTATCAGTACTGCCCCATGTATATGGCTACCCTGCAGTTATTACCTATCAGTACTGCCCCATGTACATGGCTACCCTGCAGTTATTACCTATCAGTACTGCCCCATGTACATGGCTACCCTGCGGTCATTACCTATCAGTACTGCCCCATGTACATGGCTACCCTGCAGTCATTACCTATCAGTACTGCCCCATGTACATGGCTACCCCGCGGTCATTATCTATTAGTACTGCCCCATGTCTATGGCTACCCTGCGGTCATTACCTATCAGTACTGCCCCATGTATATGGCTACCCTGCAGTTATTACCTATCAGTACTGGCCCATGTACATGGCTACCCTGCAGTCATTACCTATCAGTACTGCCCCATGTACATGGCTACCCCGCGGTCATTACCTATCAGTACTGCCCCATGTCTATGGCTACCCTGCAGTTATTACCTATCAGTACTGGCCCATGTACATGGCTACCCCGCGGTCATTACCTATCAGTACTGCCCCATGTCTATGGCTACCCTGCAGTTATTACCTATCAGTACTGCCCCATGTACATGGCTACCCCGCGGTCATTACCTATCAGTACTGCCCCATGTCTATGGCTACCCTGCAGTTATTACCTATCAGTACTGGCCCATGTACATGGCTACCCTGCGGTCATTACCTATCAGTACTGCCCCATGTCTATGGCTACCCTGCAGTCATTACCTATCAGTACTGCCCCATGTCTATGGCTACCCTGCAGTCATTACCTATCAGTACTGCCCCATGTCTATGGCTACCCTGCGGTCATTACCTATCAGTACTGGCCCATGTACATGGCTACCCTGCAGTTATTATCACAGCATGATACTCTCACAATGCTGGCCCCATTTGGTGGGGGAGGGGGCTCTGGTCACAGGAAGAGGGTGTGACTGGGGGAGGGGCCAGGCTTCCCTCTTATTCATCAGTAAACAGTGTGGAGTGAGAGGCTCAGGATAGAGGAGCCATGAGGCTGAGCCTGGTGTGTGTGGCCCTCAGTGTGCTGGTGCTGGCTACTGGAGAGGAGACTGGAGGCAGAGATGGAGAGGTGAGTGAGGGGGATACAGGAGAGTGCTGGGAGAGAGAGGTGAGTGAGGGGGTACAGGAGAGTGCTGGGAGAGAGAGGTGAGTGAGGGGATACAGGAGAGTGCTGGGAGAGAGAGGTGAGTGAGGGGATACAGGAGAGTGCTGGGAGAGAGAGGTGAGTGAGGGGATACAGGAGAGTGCTGGGAGAGAGAGGTGAGTGAGAGGATACAGGAGAGTGCTGGGAGAGAGAGGTGAGTGAGGGGGTACAGGAGAGTGCTGTGAGAGAGAGGTGAGTGAGGGGGATACAGGAGAGTGCTGGGAGAGAGAGGTGAGTGAGGGGATACAGGAGAGTGCTGGGAGAGAGAGGTGAGTGAGGGGATACAGGAGAGTGCTGGGAGAGAGAGGTGAGTGAGGGGGATACAGGAGAGTGCTGGGAGAGAGAGGTGAGTGAGGGGATACAGGAGAGTGCTGGGAGAGAGAGGGGAGTGAGGGGATACAGGAGAGTGCTGGGAGAGAGAGGTGAGTGAGGGGGTACAGGAGAGTGCTGGGAGAGAGAGGTGAGTGAGGGGATACAGGAGAGTGCTGGGAGAGAGAGGTGAGTGAGGGGATACAGGAGAGTGCTGGGAGAGAGAGGTGAGTGAGGGGGATACAGGAGAGTGCTGGGAGAGAGAGGTGAGTGAGGGGATACAGGAGAGTGCTGGGAGAGAGAGGTGAGTGAGGGGATACAGGAGAGTGCTGGGAGAGAGAGGTGAGTGAGGGGGATACAGGAGAGTGCTGGGAGAGAGAGGTGAGTGAGGGGGATACAGGAGAGTGCTGGGAGAGAGAGGTGAGTGAGGGGGTACAGGAGAGTGCTGGGAGAGAGAGGTGAGTGAGGGGGTACAGGAGAGTGCTGGTAGAGAGAGGTGAGTGAGGTGATACAGGAGAGTGCTGGGAGAGAGAGGTGAGTGAGGGGATACAGGAGAGTGCTGGGAGAGAGAGGTGATACAGGAGAGTGCTGGGAGAGAGAGGTGAGTGAGGTGATACAGGAGAGTGCTGGGAGAGAGAGGTGAGTGAGGTGATACAGGAGAGTGCTGGGAGAGAGAGGTGAGTGAGGGGATACAGGAGAGTGCTGGGAGAGAGAGGTGAGTGAGGGGATACAGGAGAGAGCTGGGGGAGAGAGAGGTGAGTGAGGGGGTACAGGAGAGTGCTGGGGAGAGAGAGGTGAGTGAGGGGGTACAGGAGAGTGCTGGGAGAGAGAGGTGAGTGAGGGGATACAGGAGAGAGAGGTGAGAGGGGGATACAGGAGAGTACTGGGAGAGAGAGGTGAGTGAGGGGATACAGGAGAGTGCTGGGAGAGAGAGGTGAGTGAGGGGGATACTGGAGAGTGCTGGGAGAGAGGTGAGTGAGGGGGATACAGGAGAGTGCTGTGAGAGAGAGGTGAGTGAAGGGATACAGGAGAGTGCTGTGAGAGAGAGGTGAGTGAGGGGATAAAGGAGAGTGCTGGGAGAGAGAGGTGAGTGAGGGGGTACAGGAGAGTGCTGGGAGAGAGGTGAGTGAGGGGGTACAGGAGAGTGCTGGTAGAGAGAGGTGAGTGAGGGGATACAGGAGAGTGCTGGGAGAGAGGTGAGTGAGGGGGATACAGGAGAGTGCTGGGAGAGAGGTGAGTGAGGGGGATACAGGAGAGTGCTGGGAGAGAGAGGTGAGTGAAGGGATACAGGAGAGTGCTGGGAGAGAGAGGTGAGTGAGGGGATACAGGAGAGTGCTGAAAGAAAGAGGTGAGTGAGGGGATACAGGAGAGTGCTGGGAGAGAGAGGTGAGTGAGGGGATACAGGAGAGTGCTGGGAGAGAGGTGAGTGAGGGGGATACAGGAGAGTGCTGGGAGAGAGAGGTGAGTGAAGGGATACAGGAGAGTGCTGGGAGAGAGAGGTGAGTGAGGGGATACAGGAGAGTGCTGTGAGAGAGAGGTGAGTGAGGGGGATACAGGAGAGTGCTGGGAGAGAGGTGAGTGAGGGGGATACAGGAGAGTGCTGGGAGAGAGGTGAGTGAGGGGGATACAGGAGAGTGCTGGGAGAGAGGTGAGTGAGGGGGATACAGGAGAGTGCTGGGAGAGAGGTGAGTGAGGGGGATACAGGAGAGTGCTGGGAGAGAGGTGAGTGAGGGGGATACAGGAGAGTGCTGGGAGAGAGAGGTGAGTGAGGGGGGAACAGGAGAGTGCTGGGAGAGAGAGGTGAGTGAGAGTTCTGGCCGTGAGGAGGGGGGGGGGAGAGTTCTGGCCGTGAGGAGGGGGGGGGAGAGTTCTGGCCGTGAGGGGGGGGGAGAGTTCTGGCCGTGAGGGGGGGGGAGAGTTCTGGCCGTGAGGGGGGGGGGGAGACGGAGGAGAGTTCTGGCCGTGAGGGAGGGGGAGACGGAGGAGAGTGCTGGCCGTGAGGGAGGGGGAGACGGAGGAGAGTGCTGGCCGTGAGGGGGGGGAGACGGAGGAGAGTGCTGGCCGTGAGGGGGGGGGAGACGGAGGAGAGTGCTGGCCGTGAGGGAGGGGGAGACGGAGGAGAGTGCTGGCCGTGAGGGGGGGGGAGACGGAGGAGAGTGCTGGCCGTGAGGGGGGGGGAGACGGAGGAGAGTGCTGGCCGTGAGGGGGGGGGGGAGACGGAGGAGAGTGCTGGCCGTGAGGGGGGGGGGGGGGAGACGGAGGAGAGTGCTGGCCGTGAGGGGGGGGGAGACGGAGGAGAGTGCTGGCCGTGAGGGGGGGGGAGACGGAGGAGAGTGCTGGCCGTGAGGGGGGGGGAGACGGAGGAGAGTGCTGGCCGTGAGGGGGGGGAGACGGAGGAGAGTGCTGGCCGTGAGGGGGGGGGGAGACGGAGGAGAGTGCTGGCCGTGAGGGGGGGGGGGAGACGGAGGAGAGTGCTGGCCGTGAGGGGGGGGGGAGACGGAGGAGAGTGCTGGCCGTGAGGGGGGGGGAGACGGAGGAGAGTGCTGGCCGTGAGGGGGGGGGAGACGGAGGAGAGTGCTGGCCGTGAGGGGGGGGGGGAGACGGAGGAGAGTGCTGGCCGTGAGGGGGGGGGAGACGGAGGAGAGTGCTGGCCGTGAGGGGGGGGGGAGACGGAGGAGAGTGCTGGCCGTGAGGGGGGGGGGAGACGGAGGAGAGTGCTGGCCGTGAGGGGGGGGGGAGACGGAGGAGAGTGCTGGCCGTGAGGGGGGGGGAGACGGAGGAGAGTGCTGGCCGTGAGGGGGGGGGGAACGGAGGAGAGTGCTGGCTGTGAGGGAGGGGGGAAACGGAGTGGAGTGCTGGCCGTGAGGGGGGAGTCTGTGTGACCCTAGATCCGTCTTTTAGTTTCAGTAAATATTCTCATTTTTATGTTCTGTAAGAGGAGAAATAACAAAGAAGAGTTTCTTGGAAGTGAGAAAATACTATGTGGGGGGGGCATGGTATCCCGTTTCAGAGAACTGTAATGGGGGGGGCATCATGCCCACTGATACCCTCCAGCAGTATTTCCCAATCTGCATCTTTTATGGTGCTGGCGGGGGGGCTCACCATTAGTGGTGGGATTTGTTTACCAACATCTGTAATGAGATTAGGACCCCTCCCCCACCCAGAACCCCCCCCCCCCCCACAGAGGCTCGGATACAGGACAGACCCCCATAACTACCAGTATGATTAGTGTAAAGTCTGTGTTTGTTACCTTAGTACTTGTAGACAAATGACTATATCATATGGAGCCGCCCTGTAACAGATCACATTGGGCGGCTCCATCATGTAGGGCGGCCACAATCACATAGAAATATGTAAAAACTTCTTCCTTTTTTTTTTCTTTATTCTTTTTTTCTTTTAAGCTTTTTTTTTTTTTTTTTTCTTCTTCTTCTTCTTCTTTAGCTGCTTGGCATTGCTTCTAAATGCTGCAGCGTTGGCTTTTTCAGCACTCAACCTGTTTATCTATTAACTTCACCATAGGATTGTTTTTGTATTTATGGAAACATGCTCTCAGGTCCTGAAAGGTCCATAAATCACAAGCTCCCAGAGCACTTTTTAACTTGATTTTTAGTGTTCTGTTTGATGTGGCGCAGTATTGCATTAAAGCCCCTTTTTATAGTTGTTTTGCCCGCGCCGCGTTTCGTGACTCTCACATCTGGACTGGCTCCCGAGCAGTTATTTGTGATGCTCTGGGAGTTTGGTTCCCAGTCGGGGCATCTGCTTTATGTTAGGCGTCTTGTCATTATCCAGACCATGTGTGGGTGACATCCTGTGCTAATTGCCAATGTCTCGGACAAACCAGTGGGAGCGCGTCTATTGGATTTATTGACCACTCAGCTGTGTTTGTTTGTTTGTTTTTCTTTAGGACCGGTCCCTTGCTGAGATAACGAGGGATAAACGAGCGACTAACTCCAAACCTAAACCCAGGCCCAGGCCGTGTCCTGGCTGCTATGGGCCTCTTGATAAGCAGGTATTGGCTGTAAATATATATAATAGGAGCCAGGTATTTTCTGCTAGTTTACTTTAGTATGTTTTACGTGTGTTTGCGACTCTCCTTGACCTCATGGACCACAACACACCATGCTGATCCACTTGGTATTCATGGCATGGAGAGACTGGAGTGGGTTGCCAGTTCCTTTTCTACACACAGCTCCTGGTATTCATCGGTGGTCTCCCATCCAAGTACTGACCAGGCCCAACCTTGTATGGCTTCAGGGTGGTGTGACCTCTTGGTTCCATGACTGGAATCAAACCCAAGTCACAGCGATGAAACCCCCTAATACTAACCACTGGACCACCATGGATCCCATAGTCCACTCCAATATACTGGTCCATCACACTGTTGCATGGATGTTGCATTTGACCTCAAGCCTTGGTAATGGACCATTGTAGATGAGTAATAACGTCAGGTATACCTTAGGAGCTGGGTAATCTTCATTTAAGCAGTCTGGGCTAGTGCATGGAAGCTGCCATGACAGTCATACTTCCTTTCCAAGGGCAAGGCTGGCATTGCGTCTACTGAGCCTATGGGAAGGTGGAAGAAGGTGCCCGGTGCAAATCCCCTGGTTTCACTCATGAATATATCAGATATATAGTTGTCGTCACACTTGGGGCCGCAACTGCGAGCCTCGCTTCATGAGCCCTTGAGACGCGCAGGACTTGGGCTGCAATGGGCGCCAAAGGCGCTCATTGCAGGGGTGGACACCCGGGACTTTGCTAGCGCTCATCCCCAGACACGCAGGACTTGGCTGCAATGAGGCCTCATCGCAAGGCCCCTGGACTTTGCGATGGACGCAAAATTACGGCCCATATGATGGACTGTTGGTCGCGCAACAATTCGACTAACGGCCGAACCACCCAACTGGAAAAAACGGCAAAAACGCACAAATATGCCTCAAATGTACACACTCCCACACAGCACTGGGGCAGAGCGAGGGAGCCTGTGAGTGAGGTTGCAAGTTAATTTGAGGCATAATTTGTCTTTTTTTTTTTTTTTTTGTCGCCGACGCGGGTTAAAAAATGGCGGCCAAAAAAAACAGTCAATAATTCTGAAACAGGATGAAAACGAGGCTGAGCAAAGCCAGGTGCACGGGACTTAGAAAATACATGCCGCGAAAGACAGTAACACTTACACCGACAACGCCAGGCACGCGGGACTTTGTAAATAAAACCGATGGCAGTCTGTGCGCGCCACGCAAACATTCAGCTGACAAAAAGAGGAGAAAGGGGCGATGGTGGGAAGGGACACATGGCGTTCCCAAGCACAAAACTTACAGGTTGCCGAGGCCTGTAATGAGCGGTGAAGCCGCTCATTGCTGTGCTCGCGATGAGCGCCCTAAAGTTGATGGGAGGAGAGGCTTGCAATGAGCGCCAAAGGTGCTCCGATGGGTCAGAACAGCATTGCCAGGCATCAAATTGTATTTCCCTAGTATAAAATAAGGCGTACACGGAAATTAAAGCGTTTTCCTAAAATATTTATGCCCATGGTATATATCGAGGTTTATTTTGTTAATTGGTTACAAATTTCCTGAATCTATGAAGTTTTTTCCCAATATACTGCGGTGTCTAAGACTACAATAAAGTAAATCTTTGTGTCTGTCTTATACCTGTACTTTGGTGGGCGCCTGTGAGTTCTCGACACTCTGTGGGTGGAGCACCATAAATAATTACTCTGAAATAGTTCTTGCACTGCACTCTGGGAAACTGGGCGGGGACTTGCAAATTAGACTACAAAGCATTTTCGCTCTTGATTCCAATACCACTGTATACACGGCCCATTTTAGGCATATGGTCATTATTACAGAACTTTTAAGGCTTAGGGTGAGTTATGTACAGTCACTGTTTTGATCTTAAAAGGCACCAGCCCCACACTGATGAGGTCCAATCTCCTGCCATGGGTTTTGTGAGGAGGATGTTGGCCACATAGATGGACCTAGGCAATAGCTGGCTAATTAGTCCCTTCCTACAATTAACCATCCCTAACCTTGGGGGTTCCCTGGTGGTCCAGTAATTAGGATTTGGCGTTTTCACTGCTGCGACCTGGGTTCGATTCCGGTCAGAGAACCAAGAGGTCACACCAGCCTGTAGACATGCAGCGATGGGCCTGGGCAGTACTTGGATGAGAGGCCACCTATGCATACTATGGGGTGTATGCTGTAGACCAATGGAGAAGGAACTGGCAACCCTGTCCAGTATCTCTGCCATGGTTACCGAGTGGATCAGCATTAGGTCACGTAGAGTCGGACACGACTGAGCGGCACAAACCTGGATTGGGTGTAATCTTTTTTTTTTATATGTATGTATGAAGTCTGCTGTCTCAATCTTACTACTTGGTCTCAGAACTCGGCTGCTAATTAAAAGGAATAATTTGCTGTTCTCATTAAGATGTTCAGGCTGCCATGTTGTTTTCTTGACTTGTTGCCACAGCTGTGAAAAGTATGCAAATTGAAACTTGGCCGCCTGTATCACAGCTTAAAGGGCTAGTGTAAACACGAGGACTGGAGGCATCTGCTTCACCATTTGTTGGTTCATTTAATTAAAGTGTAAATAAAAGGATTTCTTGTGTGCGCCTGGATCTGTCTCCACCTCCTCCCCGCACATAACTCACATTGTTTGTCTGGGAGCCATGTGATGGGTGTTCCTTTCATCTGGTAGGTTTGTTAATCCTTGTATGAAAAAATTGTCTTTCTTAGCTTGAAAAAAATGGCATGCTGGTGGAGAGGACGAGAAGAAATGCGCAGAACAATAAGAACCGACCTCCCAAGAGGTGTCCAGGCTGCTTCTCCGCCATGAGCCGCCCAGGAAGGCAACAGAGGGTGAGTGTGGGCTCTCCATGACTCCATAGTGTATGTATGGCCGGTGTCACATTAGGCCAACTTGGCGGCTGTTTAGGGTCGGCATCATGTGAAGGGCGCCTCATTTTACACTTCAAAATATTCCTTGGCATAAAAAAAAGGAAATGCAGCATATGCAGACCTAGACTCTGTTGGGCTGGATGTGTAGTGTCCTAGCCTATCAGGGCTTGTTGCTGAGATGGTCACTGATTGGTTAGTATGTGGCACATCAAGTGCAGCAGAGTTTGTGTCTTCATGAGCTGCAGAGGTCCGACCCATTCAGGGACTGCTTGTTTGATTTTAGTCAGTACATACAGATCTTATAAGCATTTCTTAATACAATAAAGTAAATTGATAAACAGGGATATTATATACCAAGTAACGCCCAGGAACCTTCCATGTCCCTTTTTAATAATGAGATTTGTAATCTGCACATGATTTGTTGTTTATAGCGGTGTGTGGCCCTTTAAAGTGATCACTCAAACGCTAATGTGCAGATGGGGTTGTTTCACTTATTCAGTGTAAGTTTAGTATCTTCTATAAATTCCCACCCCCCTGTCGCCAAGCGGCACGGCCCATATGTGTCCCAGCCATGCAGACGGAAACATGGCAGCCTGCATCACAGCTTATATAAAAAAAAAATATACAGTAAAATTCCCTTATAAAATTAATTCCTGAACTTGATCAGTTTGCAAGAAGACCCCCCAACCCATTTATTGATGTCTGAAGAATTAACTATAATGGTAAAACAAGATATATATATATATATATATATATATATATATATATATATATATATATATATATATATATATATATATATATATATATATATATATATATAGTTGTATATATATATATATATATATATATATATATATATATATATATATATATATATATATATATATAGTTGTATTCAGCCCAACTGGCAGTTATACGTTCCCTCTGCTTGTCTCTAGGGGCTGTAATGTAAAGCACTTATAATCCCTCACATGATACTGGAGTGGGTTGCCAGTTCCTTCTCCAGTGGACCTCTCTACTATGACCTGTCCATCCTGGGTGACCCTACATGGTATAGCTCACAGCTTTATGGTACCCCTACACCACAACAAATTACGATCAATAAAAATCCAAATATATATATCAGATCACCTCTATAAGAAAAAATGTGATCCTTAAATTAAGGGAACCCCTTTACCCGTAGCTATTGCCAGTAGCAGAGGGACCCAACCCAACTACGGGTCTTGCGCTTTGCACATGATGCCCCGCAACTGCTCTTAGACTTATGGACCCACTGTCATTTGAATTCCAGAATATTTATACATTTGATTATCTATAGTTGTATGGTTCGTGTGTTGGGCTTTTCTCATCCCTTTTTATGAGATAAGATCTCAGGGACCAACACTGGTCCTAGGACCAGCTCCTGAGAATTACTGCACTAGAAGATGTAATATGGAGATTCACAGCTTGCTACGCTCTCACATTGTGACATGCTCTCAGGATGGAAAAAGAGGTCAACAAAGTTTTTTAACCTATACTGTATCGTATTGGAGGATCAGAGGGTACCTTTTTGGGCATGTTGTGAATGCCACCTGGACTGATAAAGGCCATACCATTACATCATGTAAGTATGGTGCATACATGTGTGCCTGGTTGTGACTCACGGCGTTGCTGTATCTTTGTAGGATACCGAGGGCTTGGGTCCTGAGATACCGGAGAAGGTCGGTCCTGAGGTACCCGAGAAGGTCGGTCCCAAGATACCGGAGAAGGCTGGTCCGGAGGTACCCGAGACCCAAGACCTGGACAATACAAGAAGGCGAATGAAACCGAAAACGCGCTGCCATGACCACAGCTGCTCGTCCCATCGCCACCATGCAAAAAAGCCATGGTCTAGGCGTAAGACCGAGGTACGTACAACAAGATGGCGTCCCAGTAGTGGAGAGACGTTTGGTTTTTCTAATTGGAATAATGTGCCCATAATCATCCGTACAGTTAATTAAAATGTCTATTGATAAGGCTTCCTTGTAGAGTAATTACAATGACATAGTGTGCTATTTTTGAAGAACTAGACCTGATAATGAGCATAATCCCTACAACTCTTGACTTTCTTTTTTTTCTTTCCACTTATTTTAATGTAGTTCTTGAAAACTCAACTTGATGTAACCCAAAGATGTTTTGAACCAGAATTCCAAAAATTAATTATTGCACTGCATCCTGGGAAACTGGACGAGGGCATTCACAATGCGTTTTCACTCATTAATCCAATACATAGACCTATGCTCTCTGTATTGCACCTCTTTATATCATAGCATAGGATGGATTATGCGTGGGTTAGGAGACCTGATGCCAGGCCGTCACGGTTTAGATCTTAAATGGATCTCTCCAGTGTGGGGCTGAAATCTGCCCCTTTATCCAACTACTATGTAAAAAATGGAGTCAGGCAATGGCCAAGGTCAAGTATTCCTCAGCAGCCTCCACCTGAAGTCTCTGGTGCATTTGTCTTTCTTTAGGGTGAGCAGACAGAAGATTCTGGGGATGAGAGAAGGAGGAGAAAGAAGCCATCAGAAAGCAAGAGAGGGAGAGAGAGACATCACAGAAGATGCCCGGGGTGCCTGACCGACATTGGCCATCCACGGACAAAGTCAAAGGTGAGGGGCCGGTCTGAACCTCGGTGCTATGTGTTTTCTAAAATCTACAAATGGGGTACAGGGTATTTTTGTAAATGTCTTCACTTCCAAATTTGTTCATGAAACTAAAGTCTTCCAAGTAAGATGGCATATTTGGTTCCTAAAGAGCCATAATTTGACTTTGTGGGACTCAAGACCTCATAACCTCCTTTAATTTAACGGACTAAAGCCCCCGACTCAAACTGTTAAGTGTTTAAAGAGGGGTAACTTCTTGCTGCATCCTTGGGTCACTTAAGAATCCAGTAAACACAGTTTAGGAAACACGATTATGGATCTCTATCTTGTGACGGGCCTTGTGTACCTCAATGAAGCTGTGAGTTATATCATATAGGGCCACCCAAGACGGGCAGGTCATAGAAGACAGATCACAGTCCACTGAAGAAGGAAAGGGCAGCACGCTCCAGTATCTTTGCCAAGAAAACCATGTGTATATAGGGTCACAGACATGAATGAACAACAAATCCAAGTTACTGTCCATGCAAGACCTTTGGTTCCCTAATATATATTCTATATAAAAATAAAAAGGGACCAAAATGGTGTAGTATGAAAAAATATTTGTTGCCATAAAATGAAATCATTCAACGCGTTTCATCCATAAAATCAGTCTTCCTCAGGGATAAATATATAATGCTCATCGACTCTGATTTGCCCTCTTATCTCACCAGCTTTCTGAATCCTTTGAGAAAAGAATCAAGAGGCAAAGTGCAAGTCGCCATCGTCTTGTTCTAAGACCCCGTCCGGATTCTTCTCTCATCCTCAATGATGAGAAGTCTTTAATGAAAAGAGATGCCCAAGATGGAGATGCAGAGCCAGCTACAAATATGGAGGTAAGCCAACTGGACCAATCCTCTGTTGATATGGCCGCCCAAAGCCTTGATTGCCATCTCTACATCTTACATTTGTGTGTGTGTGTTTTACGTTTTTTAACTATGTTGGTCTTCTTAAGAGATACTTGGAGACCCACCACGATATATACTGATGGCAAAATATTTTTGGAAAGTAATAACTCCTTTTTAATTTTGTTGATGGTTATGTTTTATGGGGGTCCAGCCATTATTTATTAATTTTCAATTGTGGATAACAAAAAATTGTGGATATTAAAAATATAATATTTTCTGACTGATCTTGGGTTGCCAGTAGTGGCCATCCAGGAAGCAATACTGATAGACCTCTCTTATGTCGTAAGATCTATTTATTTAATAAAGTTAGATCTTTTTCTAGTTTGTTATTAAATAAGCAAAGAAATAATATTCCCATTGATTGTAATGAAATCTTTGCACCGCACAACTGCCCCAGTTTGGATAAACTTCAGTAAACCTCCTTGGACGGGCTGAGACGTCTGCGTTGCAGATTGTTTTGTTTCTTTTCAGATTTGCTGTTGGGTTTTTATTCCCTGGGAAATATTTCAGTTTATCTGGATAATCCAGAGGATGAGACTTCCCATCTGGAGATTTCCCGTGTCCTCTCCATTACCTTATAAATATCTAACAGGAAAAGTGATGTAATAAAATGTGCAGCCCGGAGGGGCCGCATGAGGGTGGCGTTTTACTTTTATTGTCCTTTTAGATCAACTAGAATGTGTTATATGGAATAAATACAGCATTTAAATGTCCACGCTAGACCCTAAAACAAAAAATAGCTTAATTTATCCTCCGTCCCCCTTTTTTATTTTAATACGTCCGCAATAATATACTCCGTGCTCTGACTCTTGTGCAGGAGACGTCGCCATCTAAGGCACCGAAGAAAGAGAAACATCGGAAGAAAGGAAACAAAAATAAAGGCAAAAAAGGCGACAAGCCCCATCACAAGGTAATGTCCACTAAGATCCGGCATTTTCCAGGCTGACCCTCCCCAATATCCGTCACCAATTACCATGTATAACCTGAAGGGAATTGTTGTAATTTTTTTGTATAAAGTGTACACTGAATACATGGAGTTTTGGGACACCTGGTAGTACATTAACGCATCAACAAGAGTACAATGTAACAGAGCTTACTTTCTGAAGGAGGTGGTTGGTCAAGTGATACAGAAGGTGTGGGGGAGATCGTTAACCAGCAGTAGGGAATTGTACAGGTTTTGGAGCCAATGGGCTTCTAAAAAAAATAAAGTAGACCAGTAAAAATGCATGAAATCAACGGGAGTATCGGACATTTAGGAAGCTCCATAAGGCGGGAGCAGCACAGGGGGTAACTAGGCTTGAGTGGGAAGGGTTAATTAGCGAGGCGGAGAAGAGCGGCTCCTAAGAAGAACTAAGGGGGCAGTTGATGGTGTAGTACTTCAATATACATGATATTACTTTCTTATCTAACAGAGGCGTGGACAGAGCGACTCCCGGCCAGGAAAACATCTCTCCGAACCAAGACATCAGGTAATTACGAAACTGTACAATACAGGCACTTATTACCTTATTTCCAAGTAAGATTTACTGCAACAGGTTGATATTTTATTTGTTACTTCCCATTGGTGTGTAGCTTCTGTATCAAAGGTGCTTTTTATATGGTTATAATGAGGTACATCGTTGTATATGGAGTATAAAATGTTACGGCGAAATTCAATCAAGTATAACATGAGGTTTGGGTTTGCTGCCAAAATGGCTCAGTGGGCCAGAGTCTGTATTTGGGTCATGGAAGAGATGGGTTAAAGAGAGCGCTGGAGAAATGGGGGGGGAAAGGATTTTGGGTGTATTGAGGTTAGAAAGAGAAAAGAAGTTGTATCTTCCCAGAGATGCAAGTTTGGAGTCTGATGTGGGAGATTATTCTAGGGATTAGGTGCAAGAGGATGGGAATGGGGACTGTAAGTGTTTTCGAGAGCAATACAGATCAAGGGGAGGTTAGTAGGACAAAGTATGGAGGGGCAAGGCCAAGTACGGAATGATAGACAAAGGTTGGGAATTGAGTAATCCGTGGTAGGAGATTAAAAGTCATTCGAGCTAGGATAGGAGGGTGGAGGTGCAGGGCAGATGGGATGGGATAATGGAGTGGGGTGAAAGCATGGGCTGGGAGGTTGTCCCAATCTGCTTTTTCAAGGGGGCTTGATATGGATCTAGTTCAAACCTACCCCAGCAGGATCATGTAGTTCCTGTTCTCTGTGGCACAAAAGATGGCTTTTGAAGAGGGCAAGGCCCAAAGGTACAGGCAGAGAATACTGGATACAGGTTACTAGTGGCCTAAGGCTTGACCACTCCCCAAGTCAGGATACAATACGCAGAAATGGTCTCACACCTTGTATATGTGAAAACTATAACTGAACCTTATATTCCGTGATCATTACAACATATTTATACTCTCCAATACCACATCCTTGTGTACATTTGTGTATGTGTCTGATGTCACACATCTGCCCTGGTTGCTATAACAATTGAGAGAACACTCCTCCAATATCTAAAACGATAGGCCAGGTGTCCATGGCTAGCTAGGACAGAAAACCTTGATGTAAATCTCAAGTGTTTACTTAGGACTTCTTGAAGTACATACATCTGTCTTGACTGAAGGTGCAATGAACTGCAGCTAACTTCTGTGCAGAGCATTCTTACCAGTTCCACATATGTTATATATAACATTTTCCCTCTCATAATATAATATATAACTAGTATACATAATAACCATGTATAGGCAACATATAACCACACACAATAATACATAATCCCAATGCCACATTGTCATGCTCACTTAGCCATATCCATAATTACTGGCAATATCTGTCATTAAACACTGAAATCATAACAGGTGTATAAGGAGTGAGCTGTAGTAGTCAAGATGAGTGCAGATAAGGAAGTAAATCACTGCTTTGGTTGTAAAGAAAAAAAGAGGCACCCTATATCTAATTAGATTGTCCTTAAAGGGGGAAGAAGGTATCTGGCTGAAGTGTTTAAGTGAGGAGGGAAGCCACAAAGGGCAGGAAAAGCATGGGGGAGACCTGTAAGCTGGAGAAAGAGGAGTTAAGTAGCAAGGAGGAGAGCAAAGGGGCTATTCGTGGTATACCCCAAAAAAAAATCTTTTTTTTTTTTTATTTATTTATTTTTAATTTTACACTATTTCTTTCTTATCCAATCGTATTCTTTATTACTAATTTAACAGCGGCGTGGACAGAGTGACTCCCAGCCAGGAAAATATGGCTTGTTATCCATGGGCAAGCCAGAGAGAGGGATTACTGGAGACCAGGTAATGAGAGTTTGCAGTCATGAGCATTATTCATTATGTATTTGTAAAAGTAAGATGTAAATCCTACTTAATGTCCTAAAAATGGGAGTTAATGATGTAATTATTTACATTTTGTATAAAGCTCCTGTATCCAAGGTGCTATACATAGTTCTTTATCGCTATATTATGGAGTTGCTGAACAAGCATAAAAGGAGTGTTGGGTTTGTTGATGAAATGTTGAGTGGGCCAAAGGCAGGGTCATGGAAGAAATACGTCATAGACAGATTCGGAGAAATATGTGGATAGGATTTAAGGCATATCGAAATGTGAAAGAGGAAGGAATTGTGTCTTGAGAGAAATGTGGAATAAGTCAAGGGTTTGGAGACTTATGGAGTGTATCCTAGTGAATGGGTGGGAATAGCATGACAAGTGTTCAGAGGGCTTCAAATCATGGAGAAGGTTGAGGAACATTGGGAAAGATTATGGAGGAGCAAGGGTTAGGAACTGAAAAAGCTAATTGGTAGGCAGGAAGCCATTGGAGTTTGGATGGGAGGAAGGAGATGTGGGTTGTGCCGCGAAGATTGAATGTGCAGAGGCATTTTTGGATGGATTGGAGTGGGATGGATGCATGGGCTGGGAGACAAATGAGGTGGAGTGAGGTCTATTTTGTCCACACAAGTGACTGAGGAATCCCTGATCTATATGTTGAAGTTATAGTCCTTGTTGGAGGTCTTAAACCACTCAAGACAAATTTGCTCCTTTTCCAGGTGGAGCCTGAATTCGAGACCATGAGGAGTCGTAATCACAAGGGAAATAAAAAAGGAAAACATCGGAAGGGTGAACCTGATGAATTTCAGCTTTTGGACATGGAGATGATCGATGGGCAGGTAACTTGGCAGCTCACACCTTACACCTCGGGGTAGAGTATTATATTTTTACAAAGTTGACCAAGATGCTACCTTGTTGTGGTGAAGGTTCCTGAATACTTCAATGAAGCTGTGTGCTATAAGACGTAGGGCCACCTAAGATGGACCGGTCATAGCCGAAAGATCATACAATCACGGTGGCCACTGGCAACCCACTTTTTTTTTATTTTAATGGTGAACTAATAAAAATTGAGTTAACATGAAATGAAAAAAGTATTTCATGACAAGCTAGCTTGGCACAACATATAAGCGGCCTATTTAAAAAAATAAATTAAGTTTAAAGAATATCTAAATAAATCTCTTGTGATATGTTCAAAGAATATTCATTATTCCGTAAAAAGTGTTGGTGATAGACACCAACTGAATGTCTCCTAACTGGAGAGGGCATAATGGCTCTCATCATCCCACAAGGTCTCCTGAACCAACCCTCCTTCCTAGTGATAGTAGACCCTCCTATCTACTATGGGATATATTGCAGTGTTGATTGTTTGGTCTAAGGTCTTCATCCAGAACCAGCTAGTTGACCCCAGGGCTTTGCTCTCTCCCCAGGATGAGGATGCACCTGATACCCAGAAGCGCCCGGCACACCAAAGGGGAGAGAAGAAACGAAAACACGAGAAGGGTGCCCATTCTGGTTGGCTCAGTGCTCTTGGAACCTCCACAATGGATGGCGAAACCAGAGATGAGCAGGTCACAAACTGAGATTATTTGCCAATATTATACATAGGACCATATCTTGATCTGTGGGTCTCTTGTGTGGCTGACTCCATGTTTGATGCTTCCAAGTTTTGGTAGCCATTTAAAGTATTTTTTTAATGCTCTTTAAAGGGGCACAAGGTCACATGTATGTCTAGTTGCTCCCTCCAGTCTGAACATGCTCATTCTTTTCATTGTTACATGATGAGTCTATGGGGTAGTTATTACCAATGATTCCCCACCCCATTAGGACCAGATATCAGTCTTCGCTTGGTGGCTGGATCAGAAAGGATAAGAAATGAACTATAGTCTTCCATTCTACAATATTTGGAACGTCTGCTGTATCGTAGCTCCATCACATTAATACATATAGAGTGGATCTTAACATTTATTGGACAGAAATGCAGGATTCATCACTTTTTTGATACATTTTGAATTGAAGATGATGTTCATGGACATTATTACTGAATATTAACTGCAGATCTGTCTTCTTTCAGGTTGAAAATGTGGATTTAACTAAACCAGTGATGAAAGAGATGAAGATCGAGTGATGTGTTTGGAGGTAACCCTGACCTGACTTGTGACTCCCATTTATAAAATAGGCCCATCTAGGCTGCCTATAAGTAGAACGATTTAATGGTGGATAAGAAACAAAAGGCCCATCTAGTCTGCCACTATATTTATATTTAAAGGTCAACTTTTGTACTTAATGTCCGTTTTTATTTAGAAGATGGAAGATCCAGCCGTGTCCTATAATGCTCTTTCCTTTGTAGAAATAGTAAGCGCGGGTTCTCCTAAAGTGTAGACTTGCGCTCCATAGAACGTATTTTCGAAGATAAAGATATATATTATTGGGCCAACCTACAACTGCAATCGAGCAGGGATGGAGGCAATTAAGTGGTAATGCTTCAGATTTCCTGTAGAGCAATGGTCTGCAACCTTCCATAATTAGACAATCTACAAGGAAAAGACTAAGATCAAGGAACCAAAAATAACTTGGTGTATAAGACAACGTATATACTACTTTTTATATGAAATAACACACTGATGCAGTCGGACCTGTGTGGCTCTGGTCTTTTATTAGTAATGAAACAAACGAACACTCGTTTGCGTTCAGAGCACAGTTATTTAAATTAATGCTGACAAATTTAGGCTTGGTAGACGAGCCGCATGTGGATCTAGAACCATAGCATGCCGACCCCTTCTCTCCTAGTTGGCTGGTTTGGTTCTAGTGATCGTCCTCTTCTAAGCCAACTTAACAATTGATTTGGTTAAAGCTTTCATATTTGTTAGTCTTTGTCAACAATCTGTAGCCGTGGCCATTCATAATCAATGGCCTGGGCTCTTCCAAAATGACAATCCAAAAATTAAGACGTTAAACGTGAAAAAAACACTGAAATATATTGACATTTTCTCATATGTGCAACCGTATATGGTCCCCATATTTTATCTTCATATGTCTTATAATGGTTTCCATACGTTGTTGTTGTTGTTTGTGTGAACACATATTGCAATTCTAGTATATTTAACATTTCCTTTAAGTCCAGTTGAGCGCAATTCACAAATATCAACTTTTAATTCTAAACTGTGTCCAAACTACGTACGCAAGGCAATATTCTTCTAAAATGTTGGTTGCCCTCTGTAAAATGTCCATTGGTCACAAGAGATCCTGGTCAGGCTTGGACCAGACTACTTATTATTTTTTACTTGTTTCAGGTGTAGCAGTAATGACCTTTCAGAAGAAGACTCTTATCGATCCATCCTTTCAGCTCAGACGACCAAAATGAAGACCTCATTAAATCCAGCAGAATGAACCAATCCTATCTTAGCTCCTTTCCAACCAGATGGACTCATAACCATATATTATGGATTCTACTGACCAAAAAGGGTGTTCAAATACTGTTACATTTGTACTTAGTTTCTTTTCTCAAAAAGATTTTAAACATTTCATTTATATGGACAAGGACTGAAACGTAAACCATTTATGATAATACTGTGGTTCTTCTATCCTGCTCTGTAGACCTACTACTCTATAACAGGATACAGAGGTGGGGTTTCCTTTGGTTCAGTAGTTTATAAACTATTTGTACTCGGCCCCATCTATCCATACAACTAGTGAAGACTCTTTAGGGACAAGCCCTTGTTCCTTCACCCCCTTAGACGTCCCTCCATGCCTCTCTTTATACCTCTTTTTACCCTTTCCATTTTATTTTATAGCTCTTTGCACCCCACACACCATATTTGAGCGTGTGTTCTATGCATTCGCTCAGCTTTGGAGGTCTGGACCACCATCGCTTCGGTTTGCATATGGTGTAGCCATGAAACGTTTCAGCCAATGAGTCGTGATATTCCACAGTGTGTCTTTTTTATATTTTTTATATTTGTGTGTTTTATTACTTTTTTGTTTTACTTTTAGACTTCGGTATCCATATTAAAAGGCCTGTGTAAGTGTCCGGTAAAAGGCTGTGATCATCAAGTCCACCATTTTGTTTATTCAATGTCTTTATAAAGCCATCTGTAATAAAAAAAAAAATAAAAAAAAATATATAGTTTTATCATGAATCCTACCTGACTGCGGTGTTGGGCATGACTTACTGTGTTTGTGTGATCACAATGTGGAAGTTTTATTCACTAAGTGGTGGACTAGATACTCGCATCTTCTTACCTGACCCATAAAGTGTTAAACCTTTTTAACTATGTTGTGTTTTTTTTTTTTTTTTTTGGTTTTTTTTTTTTGTCTTTTTTTTTTTTCTCTTTAATTTTCATAAATATACTTTTTGTTTTTATTGATATTTTGGAGAACCGAATATACAAGGATAGAGTTTGAATGTAAAACTACTGTAGTTGTGAATTTTATATAAAATTAGAAAAACTGCCAAATTATTTGAAGCCGCTTCTGTTTTCAGACTCGGAGGCATGTCTTGCGCACTCGCTCACACTGAGCTCTGGTATCTGCTGTGGCTCCACACGGATCAGTATACAAGTGTAGTGGCACATTTACTGTATGACTAATTAGTCAGGCAAATAAATACTTGCATGGAAATACATTGAGTCGGCTTTGTGTGTAAGTGACGGGGGCAACATCTCCAGAAGATGCCTTGAGACGTAGCTAAAATATTGGAAAGTTTCTGACCCCTGGACTCCTTAATAGTCTCCAAACTGCTGATACTCCGACTTGAGGGGGTGGGGGGAGCAAACAAGCCAACACGTTTCTTGCCAGTTTCAGAGGCTTCATCAGAGAATATAACCTAGGAGCCAATTGGGTGGTGGAATAACTTGTATGAGCAATAGCTGGAATAAAATGTGCGATTTTGAGGAGAAAATAATCACACTTTAAAATAATAATAAAAAAAAAAAATGTGCGTTCACAGGTTGCATTTCTCCGCTTATATTTATTAATAATGTTTGGGCGCATGGTACAAATCCAATAATTCATAGATTTACCTAGTAAATTCAGATACAAACTCAAATAATGAAGACCAGTAAGGGCTAGTAGTAGCCATAGGATTCAATCATGGAAGTCTCTAGGGATAATTATCTGTCTAATGGTGATAAAAGAAAAAAGCTGACCTAGGGCCTCATTCAATTGCGATTGCGCCAATTGAATAGGGCTCTATATAAGCACATAGCATATTTTTTTTTACAGAAGTTTTTAGTTCGTGAAGACCTTGCTTTTGGATAGAAGTTCACTAACTAAAAACTTCTTTAAAAAATATGTTATGTGCTTATATAGACCCCTATTAAATTGGCCAAGTTGCAATTGAATGAGGCCCCTAGTATTTAGTCAATACAATATTTTATTTTGAGTTGCTGAGGAGGAGTACAGGATGCAGAGAATATCTTCAGTTCTAATGAAAGACGCCATGTTGATTTTAATATAAATAAATGGAAGAGCAAGCCCAATGATTAGGGAAAAAACCCATACTCGCACACCACGCTGTACTCCGAAACTAGTCATAATCACAAAAAACGAGAGTCCTCTGGTTTTATTTAGACAAAAAATGTGGATCCGTAGCAAAAAACATCCAAAATGGCTGCCACTGACTGGACAGCTTTTTATACTCGCCCGCATAAAGACAATGGTATATCCCCTCCAGGAGAATGAGACATTCCCACAAACGACCAATAACATTTTATTTATACACTAGCGACTTGACTAACAATTTGAAGCCTGGCAATGCGGTTTGCCACAAAATGCGAGGATATGGCCCCTCTGAGTACCTTCAGCGCTCATTGCGAGCCTCTCCCCCTGTGTACTTTTTTTTTATGGGCCTGTGTATTTTAGGGGCCTACTGTCTTGGGTTAAGTGTTACTGGTTTGAGTTCAGGCTTAGGGCTCGTATTTACGTCCGTCGGCCGCATTTTCGACAGTCATTTTTTTCTCTTGCTTTGTCGATTTTTTTTTTTTTTTTTTTTTTTTCAATCGTGACAAAAGGCAAAATATGCCTTCAATTAACTTTCAACCTCACTCACAGGCTCCCTGGCTCGCCCCCTGTGCTGTGTGTGTAATTTGAGGCATATTTGTGTGTTCGCGCTTTTCCAGTTCAGTGGTCCGGCCGGTTCAGTCGTATTTTTCCGAGACCCGTAGTCCAGCTATGTGCTTTGGGTCCTAAGTGACACAGCCTGTAATTTTTGCTAAGTCCCGCATGTCTACGCCTGCAATGAGCGCCTTCACGCTATTGCAGTCCAAGTTCCGCAGTGTGCCTCAACGGCTCGCCTCGCTTTGCGAGACTTGCAGTAGGGCCGCAAGCATGACAGCAACTCGCAGATTGACAACTATTATGTGATAATATCCAATAAGCTCTAACACACGTGATCCGTACTCCTCAAACATGTTATGGCACGTCGCTCTAGATGCACAAGAAATACTTCATTTCCTATGTTCTGCACAAAGGGCAAATTATGACCTTGGGTTTATAGTTGAAAAACATATTGTTATGACTAAAAGCTGTTTGTGAGTCGTGCAGATTTAACTAAAGCCTGGCAATGCTGTTTGCCACACAATGTAAGCCTCTCCCCCTCTACTTTACTGGCCTTGTGATGAGCGCCTTTGGCGCTCATCACAGGCCTTGCAATGAGCCCCTTATTTCCCCCCTCCTCTCCCTCCCTTGTGTCTCTTTCCACCTCGTCTACCTCCTTTGTATCTCCTGCCCCCCTGTGTTTTTACCTCCCTCTCCCTCCCGTGTCTCTAAACCCCTTCCCTGTGTCTCTTTCCCCCTTCTCCCTCCTATGCATCTCTCCCCCCCCCCTGTGTCTCCCCCAACCCTCCCCTGTGTCTCTTTCCCCCTCCCCCTGTGTCTGTTCCCCCCCTGGCCTGTGTCTCTTTCCCCCTCCCCCTGTGTCTGTTACGGCCTTCCTCGTGTCTCCATTTCCCTCCCTTGTGTATCTTCCCCCCTGCACTCTCTCCCCTGTGTCTCTTCCCCCTCCTCTCACTCCCCTGTGTCTCTTCCCCCTCCTCTTTCTGTGCCTCTTCCTCCCTGTCTCTTCCCCCTCACCCTCTGTGTCTCTCCCCACTCTGTCTCTTCCACCCTCTCCCTCTGTGCCTCTTCCCCCGCCTCTCTCTGTGTGTCTCGCCACTGTGTCTCTTCACCAATTCCTCTGTTCCCCCCCTCTGTGCCTCTTTCCCCCTCTCTCTGTACCTCTTCCCCCCCCTTCCCTCTGTGTCTCTTCCTCCCTCACCCTCTGTATCTCTCCCCCCTGTGTCTCTTCCCCCCTCTCCCTCTGTGCCTCTTCCCCCCTCTCCCTCTGTGCCTGTTCCCCCCCCCCTGGCCTGTGTCTCTTTCCCCCTTCCCCCTGTGTCTGTTCCCCTCTCCCCCCCCCCCCCCCATTTCCCTCCCATGTGTATCTTCCCCCTGTTCTCCCTCCCGTGTGTCTTTTCCCCCTCCTCTACCTCCCCTGTGTCTCTTCCCCACTCTCCCTCTGTGCCGTGCCTCTCCCCCCCCTCTTCCCCACTCTCCCTCTGTGACTCTCCCCCCCCTCTTCCCCACTCTCCCTCCCCTCTTCCCCACTCTCCCTCTGTGCCTCTACCCCCCCCCCCCCCCTCTTCCCCACTCTTTTACCTGCTCTCGGGCCGCGCGGCTGGCGCCGCGCTCTGTGCAATGCGCAGCACTTTATAATTGTCTAACTGCGATTCGTCTGAAGCGTGACGACGAATCGCAGTTAGACAATTATAATATGTGATATATATATATGTAAGGATTATTATATTATTTCCCCAACACCTAGTTTGATGGCAACTAACTCGCAATCCAGGGTGGGTCTTCCCGTGTTCTCTCCATGTTCTAGTCCCCTGTACCATACTTGTTTTCTTGCTGATTTTCCTGGTTCGCTTCTAATCTGATGTCCGTCATACAATAATACAGTGGAATCTACCATTTTGGTTTCTGCAGACACATTTCCACCGGTGGTGTTAGACTTTGCATGTTAGCTGTCACAATTGCATTGTGTGAAAACCAGCTAAAACTGGATTGTTGTAATTAGTTCACAAGACACAAAGTATGGAAAGTTGCTTGTAAGGGTGTCCCATCTATAGGGGCGCGCAGCAAATACTTGCTTAAAAAACCCACAAGCCGACTAATCTGCGCTTTGACGGCACACAAATTTCGTCGCTATTACGTTGGCGTGCAATTCACGCATGCCCCATACACTGGGTGCCGCTTGTAAGTGCACTCAGATAGCAATTTTTCTTTCTACATGAGTATACAAGGATACACCCTTCTGAAAGGAAGATAAATGGAACCGCACAGGGAATAATAATTACATATACAAATAAATACTTAAAGGATGTGTTTCTGCCTTCTAAAAATACTTTGCCCATTAACAGGATTAGATATTCAAAAGCGCAGAACCAGAGGCTCTTTAATGAAATCCTGGCCCATGGAGACCAATGTAACCCTAGCACAAAGATTTACTACTCAACCTCCCCATACATGGCTCCTGAAGTTGTCTGATGGAGCGGACATATATTTAGTAGATCTCTTCCACATCATTTGGTGAAATGTACATTGGTTCTGTTAGACAACATAAGCGGCTGTTTCCTATTAGCTGATAATGGCAAATATCCTGTCTCAACCGGGTCCTCTGTAGATGGATTGCGCGAATCTGATTCACGAGAACTGGCCAAGACATACAAATCATTGCACTGAAAACATCTGCATTTTGAGTTTATTAATTCTACTATATATTTGCATGTTTTACTTAAAGTAATTTAATCAAATTTTGTTTCCCTTCCCCCATCTATATAAGATTTATCTACTACCACTAAAGATCCATTATTATTATTTTTACTCTTCATTTAAATTATCTATTTTCTATAAATACAATGCAAACCATTTGCTGGTGAGGTCCTTACTTAGGTTCACAATCTAGAATCATATTTTTGTTCTCTTTTTGGGAACTCGGTCTGTTGGAATTGATATGTGTTGATGATATATACATTCATATTTTTTAATAGCTAAATTATGTTGTGTTATTACCCAGACTCTCTGGGTTTGTGCCCGTGTTTCAGGCACTTTGATGGAGGACACAATACAAGAGGTTGTATATAATTTTCCAAGTTTTACTGGAATTTAGCCAGTGATACAACAATAGCAAAACAAATCAAAGAAAATAATACTCCTAGCTTCCACCGAAGCACTGCCTTAAGTGTATCCTCACTAACTGGCTATCATCCAGCTAAACCTGGGTGGGGCAAAACAAACCAATAGTTTGTCAAATGACTGGCCTGTATATTCTTCAGATTTCCAGGCCTCCACTCTGCTTCAAGTGGTCATAAGCTCGTTCTCCAGGTCAAACAATCAGTCCACAAGCAGCCACTCCCATACTCCAGTAGCAGTCTTAAATCACGTGTGCCCAGGTGCAGCTTATTAACTGAGCAGTAAAGTTAACCTCTGCAGTCTTACTGGGGAATAGAGCTTTGACTCTCATACATGTCTTGTATGACTCGTTGGTAAATAATCCTCTTTATGTTGGGAAAGTAGGATTGTGTAGACTAGGAGCTATTTGTAGTTTTTCTCACGGCTTCTTTTTTTCACTTGAATGTATAAAGTTATGTTTTACATCTTAACATGGATAATAAGTGACGCTCATTTGAAGAACTGGTGCAATGATTCAGCACCAGAGATAGTAAATAACCTCCTACTTAATTTGTATTTATTTGGCTTCCATTTGAGGGGAATTTGTTTGTCTCTGGTTTAAAGTCTCTCTCTCTATTTGTGCTCTCTCGCTCGTTGTGTGTCTCTATGATGTCTGACTCTCTCTGTGCTGTCTCTCTCATTGCTGTCTGTTTCTCTGTCCTGTCTCTGTGTGTGTGCTGTCTCTCTGTTTTCTCTCTCTGGTGTCTCTCCTTCTCTGTGCTTTGTATCTCCGTGTGCTGTCTGTCTCTCTCTTTGCTGTGTCTCTCTGTTTGATGTTTGCCTGTCTCTCCCTGTGGGCTGTCTTTTTCTTTCTTGTCTGTCTCTCTCCCTGTGGTGTTTCTCCCTCTCTCCTGCCTCTCCTTCTTTGTGCTGTCTCTCTCACTCTCTGTTATATCTCTCTCTTTGATATCTCTCTTCTCTCTCTCTCCTGTCTCTTTGCTGTCTCTCTCTCCCTCTCTCTCTCTCTCTCTGCCCTGTCTGTCTCTCTGTGTTGTCTGTCATTATCTGTCCTATTTCTCCCTCTATCTTTGCTGTCTATCTCTCATGTTTCTCTCTCTCTGTGCTCTCTCTTTGCTGTCTGTCTCTTTGCCCTCTCTCTCTCTCTCTGTGCTGTCTATCTCTGTACTGTCTGCCTCTCTCTGTCCTCCCTCTCTCTTTCTTTGCTGTCTCTCTCTGTCCACTCTCTCTCTGTGCTGTCTATCTCTATCTTTGTTCTCTCTCTCTGCATCTCTCTCTGCTATCTGTCTCTCTCTGCTGACTGTCTCTATCATATTTCTCTCTTTGCTGTCTATATCTTTCTGTGATATCTGTCTCTTTCTCTCTGCTGTCTGTCTCCCTCTCTGTGATGCCTTTCTCTCTGTCCTCCCTCTCTTAGCTGTATGTCTCTCTCTCTGTGCTTTCTCTGCTGTCTCTCTCTCTCTCTGTGCTGTCTGTCTCTCTTTGCTGTCTGTCTCTCTTTCTCTGTGCTGTCTCTCTCTTCCTCTCTCTCTCTCTCTACCTCTTTCTGTGCCTCTCTTCTGTATCTCTCTCTCTCTCTCTACCTCTCTATCTATACTTCTCTCTGTGCTGTCTCTCTGTCTCTGTGCTGTCTCTCTCTACCTCTCTTTCTATAGCTCTCTCTTTGCTGACTGTCTGTCTCTGTGCTGTCTCTCTCTTCTGTGTCTCTTGCTACCTCTCTTTCTATACCTCTCTCTTTGCTGACTGTCTCTCTCTGTGCTGTCTGTCTGTGCGCTGTCTCTCTTCTGTGTGTGTGTGTGTCTCTCTCTACCTCTCTTTCTATACCTCTCTCTTTTGCTGTCTCTCTCTGTGCTGTCTCTCTCTCTTCTGTGTGTCTCTCTCTACCTCTCTTTCTATAGCTCTCTCTTTGCTGTCTGTCTGTCTCTGTGCTGTCTCTCTTTGGTATCTCTCTCTCTCTACCTCTCTTTCTATACTTCTCTCTTTGCTGTCTGTCTGTCTCTGTGCTGTCTCTCTCTCTTCTATGTCTCTTCCACTTTTTCTATACCTCTCTCTTTGCTGTCTGTCTGTCTTTCTCTGTGCTGTCTCTCTCTCTCTCTCTCCTATGTCTCTTCCTCTCTTTCTATACCTCTCTCTCTGCTGTCTGTCTCTTTCTCTGTGCTGTCTGTCTGTCTCTGTGCTGTCTCTCTTCTGTGTGTCTCTCTACCTCTCTTTTTATACCTCTCTCTTTGCGGTCTGTCTCTGTGCTGTCTCTCTCTCTCTCTTCTGTGTGTGTCTCTTTCTACCTCTTACTATACCTCTCTCTTTGTTGTCTGTCTCTCTTTCTCTGTGCTGTCTGTCTCTGTGCTGTCTCTCTCTCTCTCTACCTCTCTTTCTATACCTCTCTCTTTTTGCTGTCTGTCTCTCTTTCTCTGTGCTGTCTGTCTCTGTGCTGTCTCTCTCTCTACCTCTCTTTCTATACCTCTCTCTTTTTGCTGTCTGTCTCTCTTTCTCTGTGCTGTCTCTCTCTCTGCCTCTCTTTCTATACCTCTCTCTTTTTGCTGTCTGTCTCTCTTTCTCTGTGCTGTCTGTCTCTGTGCTGTCTCTCTCTCTCTCGCTACCTCTCTTTCTATACCTCTCTCTTTTTGCTGTCTGTCTCTCTTTCTCTGTGCTGTCTGTCTCTGTGCTGTCTCTCTCTCTACCTCTCTTTCTATACCTCTCTCTTTTTGCTGTCTGTCTCTCTTTCTCTGTGCTGTCTCTCTCTCTGCCTCTCTTTCTATACCTCTCTCTTTTTGCTGTCTGTCTCTCTTTCTCTGTGCTGTCTGTCTCTGTGCTGTCTCTCTCTCTCTCGCTACCTCTCTTTCTATACCTCTCTCTTTTTGCTGTCTGTCTCTCTTTCTCTGTGCTGTCTGTCTCTGTGCTGTCTCTCTCTCTACCTCTCTTTCTATACCTCTCTCTTTTTGCTGTCTGTCTCTCTTTCTCTGTGCTGTCTCTCTCTCTGTCTCTTTCTATACCTCTCTCTTTGCTGCCGGTCTCTCTTTCTCTGTGCTGTTTGTCTGTCTCTGTGCTGTCTCTCTCTGTCTTCTATGTCTCTACCTCTCTTTCTATACCTCTCTCTTTGCTGCCGGTCCCTCTTTCTCTGTGCTGTCTCTCTTTCTCTGTGCTGTCTCTCTCTCTCCTATGTCTCTACCTCTCTTTCTATACTTCTCTCTTTGCTGTCTGTCTCTTTGCTGTCTCTCTCTTTCTCTGTGCTGTCTCTACCTCTCTTTCTGTACCTCTCTCTTTGCTGTCTGTCTCTGTGCTGTATATCTCTCTCTGCCTCTCTTTCTGTACCTCTCTCTTTGCTGTCTCTCTTTCTCTTCTATGTCTCTACCTCTCTTTCTATACCTCTCTCTTTGCTGTTGGTCTCTCTTTTTCTGTGCTGTCTCTCTCTTTCTCTGTGCTTTCTATACCTCTCTCTTTGCTGTCTGTCTCTTTCTCTGTGCTGTCTCTGTCTTTCTCTGTGCTGTCTCTACCTCTCTTTCTATACCTCTCTCTTTGCTGTCTTTGTGCTGGCTGTCTGTCTCTGTGCTGTGTCTCTCTCTCTCTCTTCTATGTCTCTCTCTCTCTCTCTCTACCTCTCTTTCTATACCTCTCTCTTTGCTGTCTGTCTCTTTCTCTGTGCTGTCTCTGATGTGCACAATGGCCGCTGTTATACCGCTCTCAGGCTCCATCCCTCTGTGGGGTCAGCGTTACGGACCAATCTCTCCCATCATCAGGGAATCTCCCAGAAGAAATAATGGACCATGAACTACTCAGATATACCATCTGTGATGGATCCAGAACCTCACGGAGAAGGACCTCCCATCGCTGAGCCACCATCACTGGAATCTGAAGATGAAGAATCAGCTCATGGCCGAGAGACATCACCTGGGACTCATGGCCGAGAGACATCACCTGGGACTCATGGCCGAGAGACATCACCTGGGACTCATGGCCGAGAGACATCACCTGGGACTCATGGCCGAGAGACATCACCTGGGACTCATGGCCGTGAGACATCACCTGGGACTCATGGCCGAGAGACATCACCTGGGACTCATGGCCGAGAGACATCACCTGGGACTCATGGCCGAGAGACATCACCTGGGACTCATGGCCGAGAGACATCACCTGGGACTCATGGCCGAGAGACATCACCTGGGACTCATGGCCGAGAGACATCACCTGGGACTCATGGCCGTGAGACATCACCTGGGACTCATGGCCGAGAGACATCACCTGGGACCTCAACATCAAACACTCAGATTTTATTCCTGAAATACCCTCTGGACTATGAGGAAGGAGCTGGTGACTTGATCGGGCCTCCAGACCACAACTATGGGATCTGCTTGAGGAGAATGTGAATATTCAAGTATACTGTGATCACCAGAAGGACTTCATTCAGTTCTTCACTATGGAAAATGACCTTATCTTCTGCCATGAGGTCAATCACTCAAGATGGAGCACAAGCTGAAGTATTGATACTCTTCAAAGCTAAGTTTGGAAGTATCTTATTTCAACATGAAGCTTCTTCTTGACTCTATGAACTACAAGGACTAAAATGGGTGGATATGTGGAGATCTACAAGTATTTGGCATCTTGGGATGCACCAACTCTCTGTAAAGGGCTGAAAGTCACAGACAGGACAGATAAGAGTCCAGTGGTACCAGGAGGTCATGGTGGGCAGGATCAGGTTGGTAGAGACGGGCAGGTAACTCTGAGATGGTGCCAGAGATGTAGGTAGTTCTCGCATGGTACCAGACAAGCAGGTAGCTCTGGTATGGTGCCAGAGATGTAGGTAGTTCTCGCATGGTACCAGACAAGCAGGTAGCTCTGGTATGGTGCCAGAGATGTAGGTAGTTCTCGCATGGTACCAGACAAGCAGGTAGCTCTGGGATGGTGCCAGAGATGTAGGTAGTTCTCGCATGGTACCAGACAAGCAGGTAGCTCTGGGATGATGCCAGAGATGTAGGTAGTCCTCGCATGGTACCAGACAAGCAGGTAGCTCTGAGATGGTGCCAGAGATGTAGGTAGTCCTCGCATGGTACCAGACAAGCAGGTAGCTCTGAGATGGTACTGGACAAGAAGGTAACCCTGGGATTGAGCCAAATAATAGAGTCCTGATACAGTCTTCCCACTATGAAAGAAAAGTACGGCCAACAACTAAAATTGTACAGTATGGCCCACTGGTGAACCCCAGAGAAGTTTTGTTACCACATTACACATACTGTTGGAATTTATGAGACATTTTGTAAAGGTGATGAACTGGCTTTCAAGAATCTCAAAGAAAAAATCCCAAGACTGATTGAGGCCACATCAAAGGAACGTATTTTTTGCTGGTTAACAGATGCATTAACTTTTCAAAGATGAACATTTTGAGAAGGTCCTCCATGGTTATCACAAAACAGGAATCTTTCAAACTTGTGGTTGAGAACTTTTTGAGAAACAACAGAGCTTGTGAGTAAACGTCATTGAGAATCCACTTTCTGCGCTGTCATATTCACCTGATAACTGGCGTGCATTTAGTGATGAACATGGCGAATGTTTCTACGTTCATGTAGTTCTTCTATGTTAGCAGGCTACGACTGGACTGTGGGGAGAGATGCCCCAGATATATAGTACATATGCCAGACAAATAAAAAATGCACTGTATAATATAACTAGGAAATTGCCTGTCAAAAATGACAGGAATGAAATTGAAAGGCTGGGAATGCGCGGCTTTTGGTCTTCGGTTTTATTTTCCAAGTCCTACGTGCCTGGCGTTGTTCGTGTAAGTGTTACTGTTTTTGCCGTTGTGTATCTTCTATGTTTTTTATGCATGGCGTAGCCTCGTTTTCATCCTGTTTCAGAATTTTTATGTTTTTCCCTCGCTTAGCTGATTTTTGAGCGGCAGAAAATGGCAAATATGGCTCCAATTCGTTTGTAACTTCAGTCATAAGCTTCCTGGCTCCCCCCCTGTGCTGTGTGTGAGTGTTATTATATTTTTATAATTATTTTGCTTGTTTTTTTCTTTTTTGTAGTTACGCGTTTGAACGAACTGCGTGCTTCAACAGCTCGCCTCGCAGTGCAATGAGCGCCTTTGGATGCCAACACTGATAACTATTATAGTGATTTTTCAGCTAATTAATTACGTTATTTAACAGTATTGAAAACTATCCTACAAATACTTAGAAGTGCTAATTTTAAATGTAATTGTTTTTTAAGTTCTGCTTTAAAATTTTCTTTGAACTATCAGATTAAATCCGAGGATATCCGTGGCATAACCAGGGTAGAAATGTGAAACGCGTCTTCTATTGGGTTCAACATTTTAGGACTCTCATCTGTGATGATATTAGGGATCAGATTATCAAAATATTATGATACCATGGACATAAACTAGCTTATAGTGTGTGTTAAAAAGTAGTTAGTTAATTCATGGAGTTTGTTGGCTGGGATTTAGTTTATGGTGTGTGTTGAGAGATATTGGTTTTTGGGGTACACTGGGAGTGGGAGCTTTTATGTGCGCATTGATTGGGAATTAGTTTTTTGCGTGCCGAGAGATAATTAGTTTATGGTGTGTGTTGGGAGATAACTGGTTTATGATACGTGTAGGGAAGGAAATAGTTTATTATGTGTGTTAGGAGGGATTTGTTTATGGAGTATGATGGGAGGGCAATTGGTTTATGGTGTGTGTTACATAATTACTTAGTATTTAAGGTTGAAACAAGACTTTCAGTCCATCAAGTTCAACCTTTTAAGATCCCCTTTGATCTGCAATATGCGGATTAGTTATTAATTAATTAGTTGTTAATTGTTAATTATTAATCAACCATTTTTTTTAAAAATTATTAATGAACTAGCGAATTGCCCGTCAAAAAATGACGGCAATCAAATTGTAAGTGAGCTAATGCTGTTTGGTGTATAATAATAAAATAACTGATAGATTAATAAATTAATATACTTTACTTATTGTGAAGTAATATATGCAGGAAGCATTGTGATGAAGAGCTGGCAATCTGTGTTGATGTTGCTGCAGCATTAGTGGTGTGGAGCTGCTGTGTAAGCATGCTGAATGTGTGCAGTGTAACACTGTGCGTGCGCGAGACCAAACCGTTAGCGTAGTCGTGTACTTCCGCATTGGTGTAAAATGGCGAGTAATGTGTGGTATAGGTCTGTATCGGAATATCCATAGGTGTTTTGTGGTGTTTTGCGAGTTTAGAGTGCTGTAGCCTCGTTTTCGTTTTGTTCGACGGCCATTTTTTCTCTCGCTTCGTTTTTTTTTTAGTCTCTAAACTGTTTTATTTCGAGTAAAATCGAGGTGTAAGTTGCATTTTTGAGGTCCGGGTGCTCCCTCTTGGTGTAGGTAAGGTTTTTATGTATGTGCTGTGTGTATGTATTGTGTTTTAAATGTTTGTATGTCGGCGTGTTGCGTCCGATGTTTGCGAGGTCGTAATGTGTGGTAACGTGTTTCGTACGTTGTTTGCGTGCCTCGTAAAATTTAGCGAGTGTCGTAATTTGTGTGTCGTGTTTTTTGAGTAGCGACGTGAATTTTGCGAGGGTTTGAGGCCCTTGCCCAGTGACCTCGCCAGCAACTGAGTCCCTCGCTTCGCTGAGTCCCTCGCCTTCGGCGCTCCATGCCAGCAACTGAGACCCGCGCCCAGTGACCTCGCTACGTGTCCATATCATGAGAAGACAGGACTCCCAAAAGAAAAATCTGATGCTGAGAAACATTAAAGAAGAAGAAGACGGCAGAGGAGGAGATGGATAGAAGCGGTCACTGAAGCAATGAACATGAGCTTGATGGAGCTCAGAATGGCAGTGACCGATGTGCCCTGCATGCTGTGGTCCAATCACTGTCACACTCCCCATACATACAGTCACTGTCACACCCCCCATACATACAGTCACTGTCACACTCCCATACATACAGTCACACCCCCATACATACAGTCACTGTCACACTCCTCATACATACAGTCACTGTCACACTCCCATACATACAGTCACTGTCACACCCCCATACATACAGTCACTGTCACACTCCTCATACATACAGTCACTGTCACACTCCCATACATACAGTCACTGTCACACTCCCATACATACAGTCACTGTCACACTCCCATACATACAGTCACACCCCCATACATACAGTCACTGTCACACTCCCCATACATACAGTCACTGTCACACTCCCCATACATACAGTCACTGTCACACCCCCATACATACAGTCACTGTCACACTCCTCATACATACAGTCACTGTCACACTCCCATACATACAGTCACTGTCACACTCCCATACATACAGTCACTGTCACACCCCCCATACATACAGTCACTGTCACACCCCCCATACATACAGTCACTGTCACACTCCTCATACATACAGTCACTGTCACACTCCCATACATACAGTCACTGTCACACTCCCCATACATACAGTCACTGTCACACCCCCCATACATACAGTCACTGTCACACTCCCCATACATACAGTCACTGTCACACCCCCATACATACAGTCACTGTCACACCCCCCATACATACAGTCACTGTCACACTCCCATACATACAGTCACTGTCACACTCCCATACATACAGTCACTGTCACACTCCCATACATACAGTCACTGTCACACTCCCCATACATACAGTCACTGTCACACTCCCCATACATACAGTCACTGTCACACTCCCATACATACAGTCACTGTCACACTCCCCATACATACAGTCACTGTCACACCCCCCATACATACAGTCACTGTCACACTCCCCATACATACAGTCACTGTCACACCCCCCATACATACAGTCACTGTCACACTCCCATACATACAGTCACTGTCACACTCCCATACATACAGTCACTGTCACACTCCCATACATACAGTCACTGTCACACTCCCCATACATACAGTCACTGTCACACTCCCCATACATACAGTCACTGTCACACTCCCCATACATACAGTCACTGTCACACTCCCCATACATACAGTCACTGTCACACCCCCATACATACAGTCACTGTCACACTCCCATACATACAGTCACTGTCACACTCCCATACATACAGTCACTGTCACACCCCCATACATACAGTCACTGTCACACTCCCATACATACAGTCACTGTCACACTCCCATACATACAGTCACGGTCACACTCCCATACATACAGTCACTGTCACACTCCCATACATACAGTCACTGTCACACTCCCATACATACAGTCACTGTCACACTCCCCATACATACAGTCACTGTCACACTCCCATACATACAGTCACTGTCACACCCCCATACATACAATCACTGTCACACTCCCATACATACAATCACTGTCACACCCACATACATACAGTCACTGTCACACTCCCATACATACAGTCACTGTCACACTCCCCATACATACAGTCACTGTCACACTCCCATACATACAGTCACTGTCACACTCCCATACATACAGTCACTGTCACACCCCCATACATACAATCACTGTCACACTCCCATACATACAGTCACTGTCACACTCCTATACATACAGTCACTGTCACACTCCCATACATACAGTCACTGTCACACTCCCCATACATACAGTCACTGTCACACTCCCATACATACAGTCACTGTCACACTCCCATACATACAGTCACTGTCACACTCCCATACATACAGTCACTGTCACACTCCCATACATACAGTCACTGTCACACTCCCCATACATACAATCACTGTCACACCCCCATACATACAGTCACTGTCACACTCCCCATACATACAGTCACTGTCACACTCCCCATACATACAGTCACTGTCACACTCCCATACATACAGTCACTGTCACACTCCCCATACATACAGTCACTGTCACACTCCCCATACATACAGTCACTGTCACACTCCCCATACATACAGTCACTGTCACACTCCCATACATACAGTCACTGTCACACTCCCCATACATACAGTCACGGTCACACTCCCATACATACAGTCACTGTCACACATACATACATACAGTCACTGTCACACTCCCCATACATACAATCACTGTCACACTCCCCATACATACAGTCACTGTCACACCCCCCATACATACAGTCACTGTCACACTCCCCATACATACAGTCACTGTCACACCCCCATACATACAGTCACTGTCACACCCCCATACATACAGTCACTGTCACACTCTCCATACATACAGTCACTGTCACACTCCCCATACATACAGTCACTGTCACACTCCCCATACATACAGTCACTGTCACACTCCCCATACATACAGTCACTGTCACACTCCCATACATACAGTCACTGTCACACTCCCATACATACAGTCACTGTCACACTCCCCATACATACAGTCACTGTCACACTCCCCATACATACAGTCACTGTCACACTCCCCATACATACAGTCACTGTCACACTCCCATACATACAGTCACTGTCACACTCCCCATACATACAGTCACTGTCACACTCCCCATACATACAGTCACTGTCACACTCACATACATACAGTCACTGTCACACCCCCATACATACAGTCACTGTCACACTCCCCATACATACAGTCACTGTCACACTCCCATACATACAGTCACTGTCACACTCCCCATACATACAGTCACTGTCACACTCCCCATACATACAGTCACTGTCACACTCCCCATACATACAGTCACTGTCACACTCCCATACATACAGTCACTGTCACACTCCCCATATATACAGTCACTGTCACACTCCCCATACATACAGTCACTGTCACACTCACATACATACAGTCACTGTCACACCCCCATACATACAGTCACTGTCACACTCCCCATACATACAGTCACTGTCACACTCCCATACATACAGTCACTGTCACACCCCCATACATACAGTCACTGTCACACACCCCATACATACAGTCACTGTCACACACCCCATACATACAGTCACTGTCACACCCCCATACATACAGTCACTGTCACACCCCCATACATACAGTCACTGTCACACTCCCATACATACAGTCACTGTCACACTCTCCATACATACAGTCACTGTCACACTCCCATACATACAGTCACTGTCACACTCCCATACATACAGTCACTGTCACACTCCCATACATACAATCACTGTCACACTCTCCATACATACAGTCACTGTCACACTCCCATACATACAGTCACTGTCACACTCCCATACATACAGTCACTGTCACACTCCCCATACATACAGTCACTGTCACACTCCCCATACATACAGTCACTGTCACACCCCCATACATACAGTCACTGTCACACTCCCCATACATACAGTCACTGTCACACTCCCATACATACAGTCACTGTCACACTCCCCATACATACAGTCACTGTCACACTCTCATACATACAGTCACTGTCACACTCCCATACATACAGTCACTGTCACACTCCCATACATACAGTCACTGTCACACCCCCATACATACAGTCACTGTCACACTCCCATACATACAGTCACTGTCACACTCCCATACATACAGTCACGGTCACACTCCCATACATACAGTCACTGTCACACTCCCATACATACAGTCACTGTCACACTCCCATACATACAGTCACTGTCACACTCCCCATACATACAGTCACTGTCACACCCCCATACATACAATCACTGTCACACTCCCATACATACAGTCACTGTCACACTCCCATACATACAGTCACTGTCACACTCCCCATACATACAGTCACTGTCACACTCCCATACATACAGTCACTGTCACACTCCCCATACATACAGTCACTGTCACACTCCCATACATACAGTCACTGTCACACTCCTATACATACAGTCACTGTCACACTCCCATACATACAGTCACTGTCACACTCCCCATACATACAGTCACTGTCACACCCCCCATACATACAGTCACTGTCACACTCCCCATACATACAGTCACTGTCACACTCCCCATACATACAGTCACTGTCACACTCCCATACATACAGTCACTGTCACACTCCCCATACATACAGTCACTGTCACACTCCCATACATACAGTCACTGTCACACTCCCATACATACAGTCACTGTCACACTCCCATACATACAGTCACTGTCACACTCCCATACATACAGTCACTGTCACACTCCCCATACATACAGTCACTGTCACACCCCCATACATACAATCACTGTCACACTCCCATACATACAATCACTGTCACACTCCTATACATACAGTCACTGTCACACTCCCATACATACAGTCACTGTCACACTCCCCATACATACAGTCACTGTCACACTCCCATACATACAGTCACTGTCACACTCCCATACATACAGTCACTGTCACACTCCCATACATACAGTCACTGTCACACTCCCCATACATACAATCACTGTCACACCCCCATACATACAGTCACTGTCACACTCCCCATACATACAGTCACTGTCACACTCCCCATACATACAGTCACTGTCACACTCCCATACATACAGTCACTGTCACACTCCCCATACATACAGTCACTGTCACACTCCCCATACATACAGTCACTGTCACACTCCCATACATACAGTCACTGTCACACATACATACATACAATCACTGTCACACTCCCCATACATACAGTCACTGTCACACTCCCATACATACAGTCACTGTCACACCCCCCATACATACAGTCACTGTCACACCCCCATACATACAGTCACTGTCACACCCCCCATACATACAGTCACTGTCACACCCCCATACACACAGTCACTGTCACACTCCCATACATACAGTCACTGTCACACTCCCCATACATACAGTCACTGTCACACTCCCCATACATACAGTCACTGTCACACTCCCCATACATACAGTCACTGTCACACTCCCATACATACAGTCACTGTCACACTCCCCATATATACAGTCACTGTCACACTCCCCATACATACAGTCACTGTCACACTCACATACATACAGTCACTGTCACACCCCCCATACATACAGTCACTGTCACACTCCCCATACATACAGTCACTGTCACACTCCCATACATACAGTCACTGTCACACATCCCCATACATACAGTCACTGTCACACCCCCATACATACAGTCACTGTCACACTCCCATACATACAGTCACTGTCACACTCCCATACATACAGTCACTGTCACAGTCCCATACATACAGTCACTGTCACACTCCCATACATACAATCACTGTCACACTCTCATACATACAGTCACTGTCACACTCCCCATACATACAGTCACTGTCACACCCCCATACATACAGTCACTGTCACACTCCCCATACATACAGTCACTGTCACACTCCCATACATACAGTCACTGTCACACTCCCCATACATACAGTCACTGTCACACTCCCATACATACAGTCACTGTCACACCCCCATACATACAGTCACTGTCACACTCCCCATACATACAGTCACTGTCACACCCCCCATAAATACAGTCACTGTCACACCCCCATACATACAGTCACTGTCACACTCCCATACATACAGTCACTGTCACACTCCCATACATACAGTCACTGTCACACCCCCATACATACAGTCACTGTCACACTCCCATACATACAGTCACTGTCACACTCCCATACATACAGTCACTGTCACACTCCCATACATACAGTCACTGTCACACATACATACATACAGTCACTGTCACACTCCCATACATACAGTCACTGTCACACTCCCCATAAATACAGTCACTGTCACACCCCCAAACATACAGTCACTGTCACAGTCCCCATACATACAGTCACTGTCACACTCCCATACATACAGTCACTGTCACACTCCCATACATACAGTCACTGTCACACTCCCCATACATACAGTCACTGTCACACCCCCATACATACAGTCACTGTCACACTCCCCATACATACAGTCACTGTCACACTCCCATACATACAGTCACTGTCACACTCCCATACATACAGTCACTGTCACACTCCCCATACATACAGTCACTGTCACACTCCCATACATACAGTCACTGTCACACATACATACATACAGTCACTGTCACACTCCCATACATACAGTCACTGTCACACCCCCCATAAATACAGTCACTGTCACACCCCCAAACATACAGTCACTGTCACAGTCCCCATACATACAGTCACTGTCACACCCCCATACATACAGTCACTGTCACACTCCCATACATACAGTCACTGTCACACCCCCATACATACAATCACTGTCACACCCCCATACATACAGTCACTGTCACACTCCCCATACATACAGTCACTGTCACACTCCCCATACATACAGTCACTGTCACACTCCCATACATACAGTCACTGTCACACTCCCATACATACAGTCACTGTCACACTCCCATACATACAGTCACTGTCACACCCCCATACATACAGTCACTGTCACACTCCCATACATACAGTCACTGTCACACTCCCATACATACAGTCACTGTCACACCCCCATACATACAATCACTGTCACACTCCCATACATACAATCACTGTCACACTCCTATACATACAGTCACTGTCACACTCCCCATACATACAGTCACTGTCACACTCCCATACATACAGTCACTGTCACACCCCCCATACATACAGTCACTGTCACACTCCCCATACATACAGTCACTGTCACACTCCCATACATACAGTCACTGTCACACTCCCCATACATACAGTCACTGTCACACTCCCATACATACAGTCACTGTCACACTCCCATACATACAGTCACTGTCACACTCCCCATACATACAGTCACTGTCACACTCCCCATACATACAGTCACTGTCACACTCCCATACATACAGTCACTGTCACACTCCCATACATACAGTCACTGTCACACTCCCATACATACAGTCACTGTCACACTCCCCATACATACAGTCACTGTCACACTCCCCATACATACAGTCACTGTCACACTCCCATACATACAGTCACTGTCACACTCCCATACATACAGTCACTGTCACACTCCCCCATACATACAGTCACTGTCACACTCCCCATACATACAGTCACTGTCACACTCCCCATACATACAATCACTGTCACACTCCCATACATACAATCACTGTCACACTCCTATACATACAGTCACTGTCACACTCCCCCATACATACAGTCACTGTCACACTCCCATACATACAGTCACTGTCACACTCCCCATACATACAGTCACTGTCACACTCCCATACATACAGTCACTGTCACACTCCCATACATACAGTCACTGTCACACTCCCCATACATACAGTCACTGTCACACTCCCATACATACAGTCACTGTCACACTCCCATACATACAGTCACTGTCACACTCCCCATACACACAGTCACTGTCACACTCCCCATACATACAGTCACTGTCACACTCCCATACATACAGTCACTGTCACACCCCGATACATACAGTCACTGTCACACCCCCCATAAATACAGTCACTGTCACACCCCCATACACACAGTCACTGTCACACTCCCATACATACAGTCACTGTCACACCCCCCATACATACAGTCACTGTCACACCCCCCATAAATACAGTCACTGTCACCCCCCATACATACAGTCACTGTCACACCCCCCATAAATACAGTCACTGTCACACCCCCCATAAATACAGTCACTGTCACACCCCCATACACACAGTCACTGTCACACTCCCATACATACAGTCACTGTCACACCCCCCATACATACAGTCACTGTCACACCCCCCCATAAATACAGTCACTGTCACACCCCCATACACACAGTCACTGTCACACTCCCATACATACAGTCACTGTCACACCCCCCATACATACAGTCACTGTCACACCCCCCATAAATACAGTCACTGTCACCCCCCCATACATACAGTCACTGTCACACCCCCCATAAATACAGTCACTGTCACACCCCCATACATACAGTCACTGTCACACCCCCATACATACAGTCACTGTCACACTCCCCATACATACAGTCACTGTCACACTCTCATACATACAGTCACTGTCACACTCCCCATACATACAGTCACTGTCACACATACATACAGTCACTGTCACACCCCCCATACATACAGTCACTGTCACACTCCCCATACATACCGTCACTGTCACACTCCCATACATACAGTCACTGTCACACCCCCCATACATACAGTCACTGTCACTCTCCCATACATACAGTCACTGTCACACTCCCATACATACAGTCACTGTCACACTCCCCCATACATACAGTCACTGTCACACCCCCATACATACAGTCACTGTCACACCCCCCATACATACAATCACTGTCACACTCCCATACATACAGTCACTGTCACACTCCCATACATACAGTCACTGTCACACTCCCATACATACAGTCACTGTCACACTCCCATACATACAGTCACTGTCACACTCCCATACATACAGTCACTGTCACACTCCCATACATACAGTCACTGTCACACTCCCATACATACAGTCACTGTCACACTCCCATACATACAGTCACTGTCACACCCCCCATACATACAGTCACTGTCACACTCCCATACATACAGTCACTGTCACACTCCCCATACATACAGTCACTGTCACACTCCCATACATACAGTCACTGTCACACTCCCATACATACAGTCACTGTCACACTCCCATACATACAATCACTGTCACACTCCCATACATACAGTCACTGTCACACTCCCCATACATACAGTCACTGTCACACCCCCCATAAATACAGTCACTGTCACCCCCCCATACATACAGTCACTGTCACACCCCCCATAAATACAGTCACTGTCACACCCCCCATAAATACAGTCACTGTCACACCCCCATACACACAGTCACTGTCACACTCCCATACATACAGTCACTGTCACACCCCCCATACATACAGTCACTGTCACACCCCCCATAAATACAGTCACTGTCACACCCCCATACACACAGTCACTGTCACACTCCCATACATACAGTCACTGTCACACCCCCCATACATACAGTCACTGTCACACCCCCCATAAATACAGTCACTGTCACCCCCCCCATACATACAGTCACTGTCACACCCCCCATAAATACAGTCACTGTCACACCCCCATACATACAGTCACTGTCACACCCCCATACATACAGTCACTGTCACACTCCCCATACATACAGTCACTGTCACACTCTCATACATACAGTCACTGTCACACTCCCATACATACAGTCACTGTCACACATACATACAGTCACTGTCACACCCCCCATACATACAGTCACTGTCACACTCCCCATACATACCGTCACTGTCACACTCCCCATACATACAGTCACTGTCACACCCCCCATACATACAGTCACTGTCACTCTCCCATACATACAGTCACTGTCACACTCCCATACATACAGTCACTGTCACACTCCCCATACATACAGTCACTGTCACACCCCCATACATACAGTCACTGTCACACCCCCCATACATACAATCACTGTCACACTCCCATACATACAGTCACTGTCACACTCCCATACATACAGTCACTGTCACACTCCCATACATACAGTCACTGTCACACTCCCATACATACAGTCACTGTCACACTCCCATACATACAGTCACTGTCACACTCCCATACATACAGTCACTGTCACACTCCCATACATACAGTCACTGTCACACTCCCATACATACAGTCACTGTCACACCCCCCATACATACAGTCACTGTCACACTCCCATACATACAGTCACTGTCACACTCCCCATACATACAGTCACTGTCACACTCCCATACATACAGTCACTGTCACACTCCCCATACATACAGTCACTGTCACACTCCCATACATACAATCACTGTCACACTCCCATACATACAGTCACTGTCACACCCCCATACATACAGTCACTGTCACACATACATACATACAGTCACTGTCACACTCCCATACATACAGTCACTGTCACACTCCCATACATACAGTCACTGTCACACTCCCATACATACAGTCACTGTCACACTCCCATACATACAGTCACTGTCACACTCCCATACATACAGTCACTGTCACACTCCCCATACATACAGTCACTGTCACACTCCCATACATACAGTCACTGTCACACTCCCCATACATACAGTCACTGTCACACCCCCATACATACAGTCACTGTCACACTCCCATACATACAGTCACTGTCACACTCCCCATACGTAGTCACTGTCACACCCCCATACATACAGTCACTGTCACACATACATACATACAGTCACTGTCACACTCCCATACATACAGTCACTGTCACACTCCCATACATACAGTCACTGTCACACCCCCATACATACAGTCACTGTCACACTCCCATACATACAGTCACTGTCACACCCCCATACATACAGTCACTGTCACACCCCCCATACACACAGTCACTGTCACACTCCCCATACACACAGTCACTGTCACACTCCCATACATACAGTCACTGTCACACCCCCCATACATACAGTCACTGTCACACTCCCCATACATACAATCACTGTCACACATACATACAGTCACTGTCACACTCCCATACATACAGTCACTGTCAAACACCCCCATAAATACAGTCACTGTCACACCCCCATACATACAGTCACTGTCACACCCCCATACATACAGTCACTGTCACACTCCCCATACATACAGTCACTGTCACACATACATACAGTCACTGTCACACACCCCATACATACAGTCACTGTCACACCCCCCATAAATACAGTCACTGTCACACCCCCATACATACAGTCACTGTCACACTCCCATACATACAGTCACTGTCAAACTCCCCATACATACAGTCACTGTCACACCCCCATACATACAGTCACTGTCACACTCCCATACATACAGTCACTGTCACACTCCCCATACATACAGTCACTGTCACACCCCCATACATACAGTCACTGTCACACCCCCCATACATACAGTCACTGTCACACTCCCATACATACAGTCACTGTCACACTCCCCATACATACAGTCACTGTCACACTCCCCATACATAAAGTCACTGTCACACTCCCATACATACAGTCACTGTCACACCCCCCATAAATACAGTCACTGTCACACCCCCATACATACAGTCACTGTCACACTCCCCATACATACAGTCACTGTCACACTCCATACATACAGTCACTGTCACACCCCCCATACATACAGTCACTGTCACACCCCCATACATACAGTCACTGTCACACCCCCCATAAATACAGTCACTGTCACCACTCCCATACATACAGTCACTGTCACACCCCCCATACATACAGTCACTGTCACACATACATACATACAGTCACTGTCACACTCCCCATACATACAGTCACTGTCACACTCCCATACATACAGTCACTGTCACACCCCCATACATACAGTCACTGTCACACTCCCATACATACAGTCACTGTCACACATACATACATACAGTCACTGTCACACTCCCATACATACAGTCACTGTCACAGTCCCATACATACAGTCACTGTCACACCCCCCATAAATACAGTCACTGTCACACCCCCATACATACAGTCTCTGTCACACTCCCATACATACAGTCACTGTCACACTCCCATACATACAGTCACTGTCACACCCCCATACATACAGTCACTGTCACACCCCCATACATACAGTCACTGTCACACTCACATACATACAGTCACTGTCACAGTCCCATACATACAGTCACTGTCACACCCCCCATACATACAGTCACTGTCACACTCCCCATACATACAGTCACTGTCACACCCCCATACATACAGTCACTGTCACACCCCCATACATACAGTCACTGTCCCACTCCCATACATACAGTCACTGTCACACCCCCATACATACAGTCACTGTCACACCCCCATACATACAGTCACTGTCACACCCCCATACATACAGTCACTGTCCCACTCCCATACATACAGTCACTGTCCCACTCCCATACATACAGTCACTGTCACACTCCCCATACATACAGTCACTGTCACACTCCCATACATACAGTCACTGTCACACCCCCATACATACAGTCACTGTCACACTCCCCATACATACAGTCACTGTCACACATACATACATACAGTCACTGTCACACTCCCATACATACAGTCACTGTCACACTCACATACATACAGTCACTGTCACACTACCCATACATACAGTCACTGTCACACTCCCATACATACAGTCACTGTCACACCCCCATACATACAGTCACTGTCACACTCCCCATACATACAGTCACTGTCACACATACATACATACAGTCACTGTCACACTCCCATACATACAGTCACTGTCACACTCCCCATACATACAGTCACTGTCACACTCCCATACATACAGTCACTGTCACACCCCCCATACATACAGTCACTGTCACACCCCCCATAAATACAGTCACTGTCACACTCCCATACATACAGTCACTGTCACACTCCCCATACATACAGTCACTGTCACACATACATACATACTGTCACTGTCACACCCCCATAAATACAGTCACTGTCACACCCCCATACATACAGTCACTGTCACACTCCCATACATACAGTCACTGTCACACTCCCATACATACAGTCACTGTCACACTCCCATACATACAGTCACTGTCACACCCCCATACATACAGTCACTGTCACCCCCCCCCATACATACAGTCACTGTCCCACTCCCATACATACAGTCACTGTCACACTCCCATACATACAGTCACTGTCACACTCACATACATACAGTCACTGTCACAGTCCCATACATACAGTCACTGTCACACTCCCATACATACAGTCACTGTCACACCCCCATACATACAGTCACTGTCACACTCCCCATACATACAGTCACTGTCACACCCCCATACATACAGTCACTGTCACACCCCCATACATACAGTCACTGTCCCACTCCCATACATACAGTCACTGTCACACTCACATACATACAGTCACTGTCCCACTCCCATACATACAGTCACTGTCACACCCCCCATACATACAGTCACTGTCACACTCCCATACATACAGTCACTGTCACACCCCATACATACAGTCACTGTCACACTCCCATACATACAGTCACTGTCACACTCCCATACATACAGTCACTGTCACACCCCCATACATACAGTCACTGTCACACCCCCATACATACAGTCACTGTCCCACTCCCATACATACAGTCACTGTCACACCCCATACATACAGTCACTGTCACACTCCCATACATACAGTCACTGTCACACTCCCATACATACAGTCACTGTCACATCCCCATACATACAGTCACTGTCACACTCCCCATACATACAGTCACTGTCACACTCCCATACATACAGTCACTGTCACACTCACATACATACAGTCACTGTCCCACTCCCATACATACAGTCACTGTCACACTCCCATACATACAGTCACTGTCACACCCCCATACATACAGTCACTGTCACACCCCCCCATACATACAGTCACTGTCCCACTCCCATACATACAGTCACTGTCACACTCCCATACATACAGTCACTGGCACACTCCCCATACATACAGTCACTGTCACACTCCCATACATACAGTCACTGTCACACCCCCCATACATACAGTCACTGTCACACTCCCCCATACATACAGTCACTGTCACACCCCCATACATACAGTCACTGTCACACCCCCATACATACAGTCACTGTCCCACTCCCATACATACAGTCACTGTCCCACTCCCATACATACAGTCACTGTCCCACTCCCATACATACAGTCACTGTCACACCCCCATACATACAGTCACTATCCCACTCCCATACATACAGTTACTGTCACACTCCCATACATACAGTCACTGTCACACTCCCCATACATACAGTCACTGTCCCAGTCCCATACATACAGTCACTGTCACACCCCCATACATACAGTCACTGTCCCAGTCCCATACATACAGTCACTGTCACACCCCCATACATACAGTCACTGTCCCAGTCCCATACATACAGTCACTGTCACACTCACATACATACAGTCACTGTCCCACTCCCATACATACAGTCACTGTCACACCCCCATACATACAGTCACTGTCCCAGTCCCATACATACAGTCACTGTCACACCCCCATACATACAGTCACTGTCACACCCCCATACATACAGTCACTGTCCCACTCCCATACATACAGTCACTGTCACACTCACATACATACAGTCACTGTCCCACTCCCATACATACAGTCACTGTCACACCCCCATACATACAGTCACTGTCACACCCCCATACATACAGTCACTGTCACACCCCCATACATACAGTCACTGTCACACTCCCCATACATACAGTCACTGTCACACCCCCATAAATACAGTCACTGTCACACTCCCATACATACAGTCACTGTCACACTCCCATACATACAGTCACTGTCACACCCCCATACATACAGTCACTGTCACACTCCCATACATACAGTCACTGTCACACCCCCATACATACAGTCACTGTCACACTCCCATACATACAGTCACTGTCACACTCCCATACATACAGTCACTGTCACACTCCCATACATACAGTCACTGTCACACACCCATACATACAGTCACTGTCACACTCCCATACATACAGTCACTGTCACACTCCCATACATACAGTCACTGTCACACTCCCATACATACAGTCACTGTCACACTCCCCATACATACAGTCAACTGTCACACTCCCCATACATACAGTCACTGTCACACTCCCATACATAGCAATCACCACACCCCATACATACAGTCACTGTCACACTCCCATACATACAGTACACTGTCACACTCCCATACATAAGTCACTGTCACACTCCCATTCATACAGTCACTGTCACACTCCCATACATACAGTCACTGTCACACTCCATACATACCCAGTGCACTGCTCACACTCCCATACATACAGTCACTGTCACACTCCCCATACATACAGTCACTGTCACACTCCCATACATACAGTCACTGTCACACTCCCCATACATACAGTCCACTGTCACACTACCAACATACAGTCACTGTCACACTCCCCATACAATACAGGTCACTGTCTACACCCCATACATACAGTCACTGTCCACACTCCCATACATACAGTCACTGTCACACTCCCCATACATACAGGTCCACTGTCACACCCGCATACATACAGTCACTGTCACACTCCCATACATACAGTCACTGTCACACCATACATACATCACTGTCCACATAGTACACTCCCCATACAGTCACTGTTCACACTCCCCCATACAATACAGTTCACTGTCACACATACATCAGTCACTGTCACATCCCCATACATTACAGTCACTGTCACAGTCCGCATACATACAGTCACTGTCACACTCCCCATACAGTACAGTCAACTGGTCACACTCCCTAACATACAGTCAACTGTCACACTCCCCATACATACAGTCACTGTCACACTCCCCATACATACAGTCACTGTCACACATACATACATACAGTCACTGTCACACTCCCCATACATACAGTCACTGTCACACTCCCATACATACAGTCACTGTCACACCCCCCATACATACAGTCACTGTCACACATACATACATACAGTCACTGTCACACCCCCCATACATATAGTCACTGTCACACTCCCCATACATACAGTCACTGTCACACCCCCATACATACAGTCACTGTCACACCCCCATACATACAGTCACTGTCACACATACATACATACAGTCACTGTCACACCCCCATACATACAGTCACTGTCACACCCCCATACATACAGTCACTGTCACACCCCCCATACATACAGTCACTGTCACACCCCCATACATACAGTCACTGTCACACTCCCCATACATACAGTCACTGTCACACCCCCATACATACAGTCACTGTCACACTCCCCATACATACAGTCACTGTCACACCCCCATACATACAGTCACTGTCACACCCCCCATACATACAGTCACTGTCACACCCCCATACATACAGTCACTGTCACACCCCCATACATACAGTCACTGTCACACTCACATACATACAGTCACTGTCTCACATACATACAGTCACTGTCACACTCCCATACATACAGTCACTGTCACATCCCCATACATACAGTCACTGTCACACATACATACATACAGTCACTGTCACACTCCCATACATACAGTCACTGTCCCACTCCCATACATACAGTCACTGTCACACTCACATACATACAGTCACTGTCCCACTCCCATACATACAGTCACTGTCACAACCCCATACATACAGTCACTGTCACACCCCCATACATACAGTCACTGTCACACCCCCATACATACAGTCACTGTCCCACTCCCATACATACAGTCACTGTCACACTCCCATACATACAGTCACTGTCACACTCCCATACATACAGTCACTGTCACACTCCCCATACATACAGTCACTGTCACACATACATACAGTCACTGTCACACTCCCCATACATACAGTCACTGTCACAGTCCCCATACATACAGTCACTGTCACACTCCCCATACATACAGTCACTGTCACACTCCCATACATACAGTCACTGTCACACTCCCCATACATACAGTCACTGTCACACTCCCCATACATACAGTCACTGTCACACTCCCATACATACAGTCACTGTCACACTCCCCATACATACAGTCACTGTCACACTCCCATACATACAGTCACTGTCACACCCCCCCATACATACAGTCACTGTCACACATACATACATACAGTCACTGTCACACCCCCCATACATATAGTCACTGTCACACTCCCCATACATACAGTCACTGTCACACCCCCATACATACAGTCACTGTCACACCCCCATACATACAGTCACTGTCACACATACATACATACAGTCACTGTCACACCCCCATACATACAGTCACTGTCACACCCCCATACATACAGTCACTGTCACACCCCCCATACATACAGTCACTGTCACACCCCCACCATACATCAGTCACTGT